>CAUYQU010029957.1:0-93458 GCA_963574635.1 Cheracebus regulus | reverse complement strand
TAAATATCTTAAGAGAAGAGCACAAGTCTGTCAGCTCCCACTGCATTGGCTTACAGTATCCTTCTATTAGAAATCCTTTAAATTAGTCTCCAGCCCTCAGATAAGAAGTGTTGCACATGACACCTGCTGCATACAGCCCACTTTTTTGCCTCGGTGACCTAATGGGGGTGGATCCCTTTTCTATACATGACCCTCTACTATTGTGCATGGCCCACCTCTCTGCCCAGGTGACATAATGGGGTATCCTTCGCTTGTGACTCACGTGATTAGGTATGCCCTATCACTAAGCCTATAGATGATGACCTCACTCATGACCCTTCCCCCTGCTTGTACCTAATAAATACGGACGCTTCTGGGTGTTCAGGGCCCCTGCCTGTCTCCACTCATAGATGGCGTGGCCCCCTGAGTCCAGAAGCTCCTCACCAGTTCTTCAGTGTCCTCTCTCTTTACTTCTCTGATCCTGCACCTCAGCACAGCATAAGGGACAAACCACGGCCCTGTGGGGCCCTACAGCCCTACAATGGCCAGGCTGATCTCGAACTCCTGACCTCAGGTGATCCACTCGCCTCAGCCTCTCAAAGTGCTGGGATTATAGGTGTGAGCCACCGTGCCCGGCCCTGTTTTTATTTTGAATGTCATCAGTGGGATGAAATGCTTCACAATCTTCACACGCTTTAAAGTTCTCCATTTGGGCTGGGCAGTCTCAAGAAATCAAGGCTCAGAGAGGTCTACTTGCTTTTCTAGGGGCATACAGCAAACCAGTGGCAGATCCAGTAGTCTGGCATTCTCTCCACTGCGCCACTGTGCCTCATTGTGTTACAGGGAAGGGGTCCTGATCCAGACCCCAAGACAGGGTTCTTGAATCTCGTGCAAGACTGTATTCAGGAGGAGTCCATAGAGTAAAGTGAAAGTAAGTTTATTGAGAAAGCCAAGGAGTAAAAGAGTGGCTACTCCATAGACAGAGCAACCCAAGGTCTGCTGGCGGCCCATTTTTATGGTTATTTCTTGATGATACGCTGAACAAGTGGTGGATTATTCATGTCTCCCCTTTTTAGACCATATAGGGTAACTTCCCAATGTTGCCATGGCATTTATAAACTGTCGTGGCGCCGGTGGGAGTGCAGCAGTGAGGATGACCAGAGGTCAGTCTCGTTGCCATCTTGGTTTTGGCAGGTTTTGGCCTGCTCCTTTACTGCAGCCTGTTTTATCAGCAAGGTCTTTATGACCTGTATCTTGTGCTGACCTCCTATCTCATCCTGTGACTTAGAATGCCTTAAGTGTTTGGGAATGCAGCCGGGTAGGTCTTAGCCTCATTTTACCCAGCCCCCTACTCAAGATGGAGTTGCTGTGGTTCAAACGCCCTTGACAATAGGAAGGAGGTCAAGAAGCGTGCAGTTCTGGACCCCACTGGTGAGGAACTGGAAACTCTGCATGTCAACAATGCCCACTGTCTCTGTAGCTGATAGTTCTTCTTTTTTCCTGCCTCAGTTTATTTGTACAGAGCACAGGAGGACAACAGCCGCATGGGGACGACAGCCCAGGGGTCACACCAGTCCTTCCGTCCTCATGTTGGCAGACAGAGACCTCTACTGTGAAGCCTTTGTTGGGGCCTGGGTGCCTTTGGGAGCCTGAGCTGGAAGCGATGCTCTTTGATCCTTGGCCTTTGGCCAAAAGAGCCTGAGACCCTTGGCAGTGCCAGCATGAGGCAGGAGAATCACTTGAACCTGGGAGGTGGAGGTTGCAGTGAGCTGAGATGGCATCACTGCAGTCCAGTGGGGCGATGCAGGCAGGCCGACCGAGCTTCCCAAGCTTGGAGTGGGCAGTGCAGGCAGGTCGATCGAGCTTGCGGCTGATGCCTATTCCTGGACCAGGGCTTAGCCTCCTTGGGATTTGCAAGGGCCTTGATAGCCCCGGCACCTGCACCCATGCCCTTGGCATTGTCGGCCTGCATCTTCTTCAGGCTCTTTTTGTTGTACTTCTTGGCAAAGCGCATGTTCATCAGAAACCTGGGGTCCACTCCCTTAAGAGATTTGTATCTTCTGCAATTGGATTTTTTTTTGTTGTTTTTGAGACAGAGTCTTCCTCAGTCGCCCAGGTTGGAGTGTAGTGGTGCAACCTTGGCTCACTGCAACCTCTGCCACCCAGGTTCAAGCGATTCTCCTGCCTCAGCCTCCCAAGTACCTGGGAGTACAAGTGTGCGCCACCAGACCCGGCTAAATTTTTGTATTTTTAGTAGAGACGGGGTCTCATCATGTTGGCCAGGCTGGTCTCAAACTCCTGACATTTAGTGATCTTCTCACCTTGGCCTCACAAAGTGCTGAGATTATAGGCACGAGTCACTGCACCCAGCTGGTGACCAGAATTTTTTGATGCCATTTCTGTGCCATTTTTTGAATCGGTTGTCTGCGGTGCGGTTCTTGGACTTGTACATGTCTGCACCATAACCTGTAGCCCTGAAGCACCTGGCTCTGGAAGGGAAAGGCTGTATCCCATAGTTCTTGGTTGCAAACAACAGAATCCTGTCCAGCTGGCTTAAGTGGCGATGAAATGCATTGAAGGCCATTAGGCAGTCCATGGATGATCCGGTGGGCTTGGTGGCTCTGCAGCGGGAACAGAACGCAACTCCCTCCACCTGTGGGCCCAGGCGCTTCAGCTGACACCAGGGACTCTGAATGGAGACATTCAGCCAGGACCTGTCCCAAATTCTCCTAGCAGACTTCCCCTCTTATTGGCCACCTGAGATCTCAGCTGGGCTCAATGAGATCTTGAGCTCTATGAGATCAGGGCCCTCAACACAAGTCTAGAATAAAAATAAGGACTTTGCTAGCAAGCAAAACGTGAGGGAAGGGCTTTGTGCACGATCTGCCTGTGCGGCCATGGCAGTGTAGACTTGGCAAAAGACGGCCACCCTGGCCTGGCTTCACACAGTCCATTGGTCCCAGAACCCAATACCTCATTAACCTATTAATCAGTCCTTGTTTCCCAGGGAATTTGTGTCCAGATTCCATTTCCTGGGAAAGGAGCTCTGATTGGTGTAACTTGCATGAGGTGTTCTCCGCTCGTCCAGTCCTCCATAGAAGGAGGGAGGATTGAGGGACCTTGAATGCCAAAATGTGGTGATCAGGCCTCTCAGCAGGGCAGGGAAGATGGAAGGGGCTAGAGTGGCCTCCTTTGCTGAGGAACAAAGACAGTTTGTTTGTTACCCAGAAAACAAGTGAAGTGACACTAATGGCACTAGTGAAGTCAGGACACCCACGCTTTTTTTTCTCCAACATGATATGTTATTTAATACATATGACAGCAGAAGTTGGAATCCAGACTACTTGATGCTCACCTTGTAATCAGTACTCTTTATATTGAATGTCATAGGTGGAGTGAAATGTTTCACAACCTTTGCAGACTCTGAAGTTCTCAATTTGGTCCTGGCAGTCACAAGAAATTGAGGCTCAGAGAGGTCTATTTGCTTTCCCAGGGCACACAGCAAATCAGTTCTCTCCATTACACTACTGTGCCCTTCCTGCCTGTGCCTCCTGTTCTGAGAATTTTTGTTATTTTTTATTTTTCTGAGACAGGGTCTTGTTCTGTCACCCAGGTTGGAGTGCAGTGGCATGATCATAGCTCACTGCAGCCTCGAACTTCCAGGCTTAGGTGATCCTCCTGTCTCAGCCTCCTGGATAGTTAGGACTACAGATGCATGCCACCGTTCCCAGCTAATTTTTGTATTTTTTGCAGAGACAGAGTCTTGCCATGTTGCCCAGGCTGGTCTCAAACTCCCGGGCTCAAGCAATCAACCCGCCTCAGCCTCCTAAAGTGCTGGGATTACAGGCATGAGCCATTGTGCCTGGTGAGAATTATTTTCACAGACCCTGTTGGGGGCCACCTGACCATGGCCCCCTGGATCCATGTCATTGGGGCAGGACATCAAATCTAGACTAGGACAATCGTGTTCTCTTGGGAAGAGAGGAGGAGCATCTTTTGGGAAGAGATGAGGAAGTTGAGATGAGGACATTGATTATTTTTTTTTTAACTGGGCTCTAAAATGGGAACCCACAGAAGCAAGATGGGAGGAAGAGGGGAAAGCAGAGAAAATTGCCCTTAAAAAAAGAGGCCAAGTTGAGAGACCAGGTGGTTGCAGAGAGGGCCAGAGAGAGGAGCTGCCTTGGTTCCTGTCAGCTTACTAGTTCTGGGTTCTTGCTCCTCATGGGATCTGCCTCCAGCCTTTGTGAGATAGCCCAAGTAGTCATATGATGCAGCATGCTTTTAGATGAAAGAAACAGAAACTGCAATCTGCACTGGCTTAAACAAAAAGAAAACATATTAAACAGGAAAACATCTATTATATTACACAACAGAAAGTGCAGAGTTCCTGTTGTTCCTAAGGTGGGTTTCAGGCATGGTATGATCAGGGGGTCAGCCACATTGTTCTGTAATTCTCTCTAGGCTCCTCCCTCCATCATGTGTTGGCCTTGATCTCATACTGACTTCCCTCGTAGTTGCCAGAGGGCTGCCAGCAACATGAAGGGCAACATGCTTTCTTGTTTGCCTCCATAACGGTAGAAAAGCATCTCCCTCCAACCCAAGTTCTTCCTTTCTGATAGGCCACTGTCAGTTGCATGCCTATTCCTGGACCAGTAGCAGTTTCTGGGAGAATGCTATGCACTAATTGGCTTAAACTTAGATTCCCAATCATTGGCAAGGAGGTTAGGATGGCTGTGATTGGCTAACACTAATGGAGCTCTACCTTGGAGGTATGTATAAAACTCAACTACTCCTAGTTACATAGGCTCAACAGGGAAGGACCATTACCTGAACAAATTGAGATCTGATGGGAAGAAGGAAAGGGAAGCAGATGCTAGGAGGCAAAAAAAAAAAAAAAAAAAAAATCATTTTGAGTTAGTTTGAGGTAGGTTTCTGATTTTTGTAACCAAAGAGTCACTTGGACAGTCAGTTTTCTGGTCTACGTCCAAATGCCTCTGCCTGGCCCCTCTGCGGCTTAGCTCTAATTTCCTCCAGTGTTCTGAAGGCTCTGCTGTCGCCAACATTTCCCACCACTGGCTCATGGCTTTGGCAAGCTGGCATCTCACCCTGCTCCAAGCCCCGCTGATGAAGCAGAAGGTCCCTTTAGCAGAATCAATTCTGACATGTTCTAATTAAAAAAGCCTGGTACGTCTCTGCATGGGGGCGGCTGAGAGCTGCGCCCATAAAGACAGAGGGTAAATTCGTCGGAGGAAGGTCTATTTTTAACAAGTCCTGAACCTAATTGAACTTAATCATTTTTCAGTCGTCAACACTTGGAATGTGTGAGTTACTGGGCTCTGTGTGGAGCTGAGTGCTGGAGCAGACCTTTAAACACCAGAGCTGGGTGATACCAGCTTGCAGGGCTGCTCAGCTTTGGGACTGCAGGTTCAGTCAGGATGTGGAAAAGTGTGGGACTCTAGAGACAGACAGCCTTGAGTTCAAATCCTGGCCGCTCCACTGACTAAAAAACTCTTTCTCCAAGTTTCCTCATCTGTAAAATGAGGATGGTCAAATGTATCCAAACACTTCATATGAATCATTTGGAGGCAAGGCCTGACATGCGGCTGTTCATAATCTATACTTATCTTACTTGGCAGGAGTGTTCATGTTTCCTTGCAGAAACAGTAAGGTGTTTGCTTTGGGCTGTGTTGCCCAAACCCTATATGTAATACACTGCCCCACTGAATTCCCTCATGGTTACAACATGGCTGCCAGCAACATCAGGGGCAACATACTCCCTTGTGTACCATATTATCTTTCTGAAACCAAAAATATGGTAAGTTTTTTTTTTTTCAAGACAGAGTCTCACTTTACCCAGACTGGAATGAGCAAGATCTTGGCTCACTGCAACCTTTGCCTCTGGGCTTCACGTAGTTCTCATGCCTCAGCCTCTGGAATAGCTGGGACTACAGAGACCCACTGCCACTGGGTGCGCACCACCATGCCCCGATAGTTTTTTTGTATTTTTATTAGAAATACAAAAAAATACACAGGGTTTTTTGCCACGTTGGCCATGCTGGTCTTGAACTCCTGACCTCAAATGATCTGCCCACCTTAGCCTCCCAAAGGGCTAGGATCATAGGCATGAACCAGCACACCTGGTCTCCAAAATACGGTAAGTTCTAAAACACATGCTGTCCCAAGAATTTACAGATCAAGTGGAGACCTTAGCAGGGCTGAGCTACTATAATTCACTCAGGAGTTAAAGTGGAAATCACAAGGCATCAAGATTACTGTAGAAAATGGGTACCCCCAATAATTTCCCATGAATTCTATGATTGTTTCTAGAGTTTAGCCCCAGAGGAAGTAGTTGACTTGTGTTTCAGGGGGCCAGTTGTATGAAAAATGTGTATCTTTAAACTACTAAACTCCGTTAGGGCAGTGAAAAGCTCACTTGCCTGGATCACACTTGGGTTCCCGTGTTATGCTCACAGGGGATGGGCGTGAGGTGGACGTTCTGAAGAAAATTCTCCTGCACTGATGAAGTTATTTTTCTCATGAGTGATTTCTCTTCCTCCCCCAATTTTTTTGGGGGTGGGCGCCTTTGAGTTAGCTGCGTGCGAAGTCTGTACCTAGCAGGGCTGCTGTGAGCAGGAGTGTAGGCGTAGGCTAAGAAGGCAGGGAATGGGGTGTCTTGGGGAGAGGCGGATCAGGGATTGCATGGCATTGGCCGAGGAAGGGCCTGAGACTGCCGATTGACTCAAGAAGTTACTCAGCGTCATGAGGGTCCGGCTAGTCTGGTAAGGGGTCGCTGGAGAGTGTGTCGTTCCTCTCCCCCTACCAAAAGCTTCCCTCCAACCAGCTGCTCTTGTCCTCTCTTCCCAAGGGCCTTGTGCCCTCCCAGGGACTTGCAGGGGAGAACGTCCAAGTCTGTGCGGGTCACAAAGGCGCCCGTTCCAGGGGTCCCAGAACTCCCGGACGTGCGGCTGGGGGCGTGGCACAGCGACGCCGCGCGCCAAGCAGTCCTCCCGGCGCCGTCGCACGCGCAGTTGCAGCAGCAGTCAGGCTAGCGGCCCGAGCCGCCAAGGACACAGTCCGGGCCCCGCCCCTGGTAAGTTTCATCGCCCGTCCGGCCGCTCCTGCTGCGCCACAGCTCCCCCTACCGGGGAAAAGTAAGGAGCGGTCTCGGTCCCCAGACCATTCTCGGTGCCCTAAGCCTGGAAAATATCAGGGTCTCCAGCAATCAAGCATAAATAAAATGTAGCGTGTAAAACAACTCCAGGGCCGCGCGAGGTGTCTCATGCCTTCATGCCTGTAATCCTAGTACTTTGGGAGGCTGAGGCAAGAGGATCTCTTGAGTCCAGGAGTTTGAGACCAGCCTGGGCAACTTCCTCTCTACAAAATATTTAAAAACTTAGCCGGGCGTGGTGGCGCCACCTGTAGTCCCAGCTACCTGGGAGGCTGAGTGGGGAGGATCATTTGAGCCTGGGAGGTTGAGGCTGCAGTGAGCCGAGATTACACCACTGCAAGCTAGCCTGGGTGACAGAGAGAGATCCTGTATTAAAAAAAAAAAAATTCAACAAATGTTTATTTTCCTCCCATAATAATCCTTTAAACCAACCAACCAACCAACCAACCAACAAAAAAACCCCAAAAACACCGTGTGTGTATTTCTGGGCTCCTGTTTGGCTAGTGCCCTAAGCACATGTTTAATTCCATCAGCAGGTTGTACAGCCCTGACTCAATATGATCCACATAGCTGCCTGTCCCAAGGTCCTTAGAGAATCCTTCATGGGGCAAGCCTGTCTATTAAAGGCAGATTGCTAAAATTCAGAAGCAGAGGAGCTGCAGGCCTAATTCAATATTAGACAAATAAAGATGATCTCTGCCTGGAGGGAACTTCATTCATTCAAACTTTGCCAAGAGCTTCTCATGTGCCCAGGACTATGGATGCTGTGGTGAATAGACTGAGGCCCAAGAATTGTGAGGCCCTTGCCTGATGTCCCCTGACCTGGGCTGCTGGACTTCTCTGCACTTTGCCTTGCACACGCTGCTCCCCAGAAGTGGGCAGGTTTTAGATTCCTACCAGGAACTGCAAATTCAAATTCCTGCTGGCTCTAGGCAGTTACAGATAATGTGAGAATTGGGGGAAGGGGAGGTTAGCCAATAGGGAGGAGTGGGGCCTCTGGCCAGGAGAGTGAGTGCATGACCCACATTTATGTTTTGAAACACTGTGGAACAGAACTGGAGGCAGGTTGAATTGACCCCATGGGCTGGGAATTGAGACCCTTGAATGAGAGAGTGGTAAGCCAGGGGTCAGGACATCCGGGAGATGCTCTGCAGGCCAAGCTATGAAGATAGGGGTGGGGACGGGGTGGATCTGTTCCCCAGGGAACAGAGGAGCCCATCCCAGAGGGCACTGACCAAAAGAGAAAGACCTGGGTTAGCAACTGGAACCTGAAGAGAAGCCAGCACCCTAGGGGAGAGTGACTGTATTCGCGTATGGACCAGCAAAAAGGCAGGAGGTGATGGAGCCTTTGGCTCCTGGAGAATGGTGCATAAAACAGCCAATGATCTCATGGGCCAGACTGGCACTTGGAAATCCTAATTCACAAACAAGCTACATTCACTCAGTGTCTGTCATGAGCTAGGCACTATGCTAACCGCTTACAGGCATTATTTTACACTGAGATATGGGTGTGGGTATCTCCATTCTACAGATGAGGAAACTGAGGCTTAGAGTGGTCAAATCACACGGTCAGTGAAGGTCAGGTATACCCAATTCATGCTTTTAAGATGGTGCATTACAAATCCACTTAGGACCCAAAGGGCCCTGGAACATAGAACAGCTCCTGACAATATGAAATTGGAGCTGCCCCAAATTCCAGGGTTGAAAGAGGTCCCAGAGAGAGTATCCTTTGTCCAAACCTTGTTAGTCAGGTAAATCTTCCTATAGCTTCTGCTTCCACCTGGAAGACCCTTCCAGAAATGATCAAGATACAGAACCATTGTCTTATACCACTTTCCTGCCTATGGGAATTTCTCAACATTAGACAATTCAGTTGGTCTTCCAACCCTCAAAAACATCAGGGAAAATCCAGAGGTTCCTACGTTGCCAGCCACTATTGTCCTATCACCCATTAACCTGAGAATCATTATCAAGGTACGGATCGTGTGAGTTAGGAATGCTTTGGGCTGCAGTGAACAAAATACTTGGTGACTGCCTTAAACAACAGTGACTCTTGTTATTTCACGTAACACAATGTCTGGAAGTAGGCAGTTTCAGGGATGGGGCAGTAGCCAATAGTGTCAATTAGCACCTAATTTTTTCCCTATCTTTCCTCTTTGCTGTCTTTAGTGTGACAGTGATATTTCTCCCATAGTCACAGGATGGTTGCCACTGCACCAACTATCATTCATGCTTTCACAATAATTCCTAAAAGCAGAAGGTGAGAGGAACACATACAAGCTCTCACTTTTTATTTTATTTAAAAAAATTTTTAAAGATGGAGTCTCACTCTGTCGCCCAGGCTGGAGTGCAGTGGCTCCATCTCAGCTCACTGCAGCCTCGATCTCTTAAGCTCAAGCATTTCTCTTGCCTTAGCCTCTTGAGTAGCTGGGATTACAGGCACCTGCCACCAGGCCTGGCTAATTTTTGTATTTTTAGTAGAGCAGGGGTTTCACCATGTTGGCCAGGCTGGTCTTGATCTCCTGACCTCAAGTAATCTGCCTGCCTTGGCCTCCCAAAATGCTGGGATTACAGGCTTGAGCCATCATGCCCGGCCCAAGTTCTCACTTTTTGTCACAAAGAAATGGAATAGACTTCTCCTTATGTCTCATTGGCTACATCTGGGTTACATGGTCCTTAGACCAATCATTGACAAAGGGAACTGGGGTTACCATGATTAGCAGGAACCAATCATGAGTCATCCTCTGGGACTGGGCACATTGAGTGGGGACAAAATCAGATTTGTGTTAGGAAGAAAGAAGTTAGGGTATTCTCTGAGGCATGCTAGCAGCTATAACAAATACATCCCCACATTTCATTCGTTTAACACAACAGAAGTTAATTTCACGTTTGTGTAACAATCCGATGAGGAGTTCGTGGTCGGCAGGTGACTTCTACAAGTTGATCTGGGGACCTGTCTTGTGGCTCTGCCTCCCATAAATGTCAGATGGGGCCAGAACGTTTGGAAAGGTCACATCCACTTCTTAAAAGTCATGGTCTGGAAGTGACAGACTTCCCCTCTCCTCACATCCTATCAGTGAGAATTCATCATATAGCCCTGCCTGGATCAGAGAGGAGGAGGGTAACTCAAGCAACAATGCCGCACTAAGGGAAGTGACTCCTGGGGAGGCAATAAACTGATTTCTTCCAGGCTGATCTTATCTCATCCTTGCTTTTAAAACGCATCCAGGCCAGGCATGGTGGCTGACACCTGTAATCCCAGCACTTTGGGAGGCTGAGGTAGGTGGATCACCTGAGATCAGGAATTCAAGACCAGCCTGACCAATATGGTGAACCCCATCTCTACTAAAAATTCAAAATTAGCCAGGCATGGTGGTGCATGCCTGTAATCCCAGCTACTTGGGAGACTGAGGCAGGAGAATCGCTTGAACCCGGGAGGCAGAGATTTCAGTGAGCTGAGATCACGCCATTGCACTCCAGCCTACTCAATAAGAACAAAATTCCATCTCAAAAAAAAAAAAAAAAAGAGAAAAAAAAAGAGGCAGCATCCGGTCTCTGCTAGCCACTTTCCACCAGATGCTGCCACCTATACTTGACCACAAATCATTCTCTGAACACTCCTTTCATTCACTTGCCTCTCACCCTTTGCCCAGGCAGTTCTCTCTGCCCATAATTCTCCCCACCAGCTTTTCTTCTCTGCCTGGTGAACTCCTATTCATTTTTCAAAACCCAAGTTAAAAGTCTTCTTTGTGGAACCTTTTTCACTATTTTGTCCTAGTCAGGATTTATGGGACCTTGCAGGTTGACTTACCACTGAATTCCACACAATGTGCAGCACACAGTAGAGGCTCAGTTTATGTGCTAAATAGAGGTAGGTACTTCAGGTATGAGAACTCATTTGGTTGCAAGCAATAGAAAATGCATCTCAGGTTGCTGTAATGGAATATATTGATTTCTGTAATTGGACATTACCGAGAGGTATGCTCAGATTTGGCTAAATGCTGGTGCTTGGATAATGTGCTGTCCTCAAGGTTGTCTGTCTTCATTTTGTCTTCTCTCCTCCGTTATAGCTTGGTTCTCAGCCTCTTTCAGAGGCAAGATGGCTGTCAGCCTCTCCTGACCTTATCCACTGAGGTTCAAGCGCAGCAGGAAACAAAGCCTCTTTCTCTCCTTGAGTGTTCCAGCTTAAATTCCACCATTCACTCTGCTTTGACTAGCTAGCTTCACGTGCCCATTCGCCCCTGAAGAAATCCCAGGCTAGAGTGCTGAGGTCATGCAGATTGACCAGGGATCTTGCACTCTGATTGGCTCATCCAGAGTCAGATGCCCCAATCCTGACGGTGGAGGAGTATGGTCGGCCCCCAGGAGTTTGGGAGGGTGTGACTTCCCATGCGAACTTCAGGTATTGTTACCAGGAGATAGAGGAACACCCCTCACCCTCATCAGCATTCACCACCCTGGACCTTCGCCCTCTGAAATAATTCATATCCTGCCATATCATCCCAGCCACTGTGCCCTGAGCACTTACTACGTGCCAAGCACAGTGCTGAGTGTCTTACACACTCAATGACATGGCTTCTAGAATTTCTCCCATTTTCCAGACGAGGAAACTGAGGTCTAGAGAACTGAAGTGACTTGCCCAAGGTTTACAAGTGGCTTTGGAGAAATTTGAAATGACGTCCAACGATTAGCACAACCAACGCTTTACACCACTGCATTGCAGGACCCTCAGTGGTGGCAAAGCTGGAATTTCTGCATTTGGAACCCAGCACCTGCAGTCTGGAATTGGCTGTGTAGTGGGTCTCACAACCTCAAAGAATGTGTGGGATTAATGCTGTCCCTTGCTCTGAATAACTGTGGGCCAGATGAAGTTCAAGTGGTGACGCGATAGGAATACTGACACCTGCTCTGAGATGAGAGGGTGGGGATTCCCTGACAACTACAGCTGAAGTGGGGCACATTTCTGTTTACCCCCATCAGGGGACACACTGCCCCAATGCCTTTTTTTTTTTTTTTTTTTCCGAGATGGAGTCTCGCTCTGTCACCCAGGCTGGAGTGCAGTGATGCGATCTCAGCTCACTGCAATCTCTGCCTCCAGGGTTCAAGCGATTCTCCTGCCTCAGCCTCCTGAGTAGCTGGGACTACAGGCATGTGCCACCACGGCTGGCTAACTTTTTCGTATTATTATTATTTTTTTTTGTAGGGACAGGGTTTCACCATGTTGGCCAGGCTGGTCTCGAACTCCTGACCTCAAGTGATCCACCCACCTCAGCCTCCCAAAGTGCTGGATTACAGGCATGAGCCACCATGCCCAGCCCTCTGATGCCATTTTGCCCCCTCTTTGGAAACACAGGGAACAGGAGGGTAACTGACACATCGGAACCATCTGCCCAGCTCCTAATAATAAATGGTGAGGGAAACAGGTTCCGGGCAAACATTGCTTTGAAAAAAATAAGTGTCTTTTGTCACACTCGGGTAGCCATCTGCGTATCCTCCTCATGTGCCAAGCTGTGGGTGGAGGAAGGAGTGGCACGGTGGAGGAAGGAGGAGGTGCCGTTCTGACCTGCACCCCCAGCAGGGGTGGCTCACAAGTTCTCTTCCTTTTGCCACAGTGGACAGGGCATTGCAGAGAGAGAGGCAGGCTCGCTGGCTTTGAGATCCTTGGGTACAGCGTCTGAGCCGAGGTCAAGTGCGATTCCAAAATGCCCGGGGTAGGTGATGCCAGCTCCCGGCCACAGAGTGCCTTACTATGGGCTTGGGCGCTATGCTGTCCACTTCACACATGTTAACTCATCTCATCCTGACGACAGATCTGTGCTCCCCCATTTCATAGGTGGGAGGCTGGAGGCTCAGAGACACCTAGCGACTCACTCAAGTTTCCACTAGATGGCACAGCCAGAGCTTGAACCCAGAACTCCAGCGAATACCCACCCCCCACTATAGAATGCAATTACAAGTCAGTCATCTCTCCACCCGAGCAAGCCAGGGTGGGTTTTCCATGTAATAGACAAGCAGCTGACATCACCAAGGGAAGGTCTTCCACCTCTATCCCTGGCCCAGCCACCCCCACTGCCCTTCACCCTTAAGCCAAACTGTGGTCCTCTCTAGCCACCTGACCCACTATGGCCTCCCCATCTTCTCCATCTCCCCTAGTTGAAGAAGTACAGGAGGAAAGACTCCGACGTTCCCCAGGAACCTTCGGAGAAGGCCAGAGAGCAGCATGCGGAGGCCGAGCTCCCGAAGCTGGGGCAGCAGTTCAGGAAGAGGGTGGAAAGCCGGAAGTCTTTTAACTTCCGAAACCAGCAGAAGATGCAGAGTCAGTAGTAAGTGATGGGTGGAGCTTCACACCGAGTGACCTTGGAAGAAAGTTGGGGGTGGGTTTCATGGTGCTTGTCTTCTGTCCTATGACCTCTGGGGCAGGGAGCCACCTCTGAGCCCCACTGGAGGACTCATGGTCTCTTATCTGCAGACTAGTTTCAAGAGAAACCCACTTGAGACGGCTTCAGTGGAGAGGGGGAATTTAGTGTCAGAATGCGGGGTGTTTCGGGGAACCCCCGGGGAACAGGGCACCCAGATCTCAGGGAAGGACCTGAGGAAGGAGTTCTGGTTTCTGTTTTTCTCCACACATGACTTTTGTTCTTCTCTCTCTGAATTTCAGCCCCAGCTGGTGGGAAGTGGCTGCTCCATTTCTTAAGTTTACCAGCTGCACAGAGAGAGGGTCGAGAGGGTCGTGAATCAATTCCAACCCCACATTCCTGGGAGAGGGAGAATCTGATGGCCTCAGCTTGCGTCAGGCGTCTCCTCCTGGTCCAGTCAGTTGTGGCTTGAGGGGGCATGGGACACAGAAATGTCCGGGGCTGTCACTCCCTTGGTCCTACCAGGGAAGCAGAGGAGTTCCCAGAGAAGGCGGAAACTCCAACGACATCTCCTAATTGTGCATCCTTATGAGAACTGCAAGACAGAATATTTAGAATTGGGTTGTACCAGAAATTAGAGTGTATTGTTTCTTTTTCTTTTTCTTTTTTTGAGACAATTTTGCTCTTATCACCCAGGCTGGAGTGCAATGGTGTGATCTCGGCTCACTGCAATCTTGCTTCCCAGGTTCAAGCAATTCTCTGCTTCAGCCTCTCGAGTAGCTGGGATTACAGGTGCCCGCTACCACACACAGCTAATTTTTGTATTTTTAGTAGAGGCGGGATTTCACCATGTTGGCCAGGCTGGTCTCCAATTCCTCACCTCAGGTGATCTGCCTGCTTTGGTCTCCCAAATGCTGGGAATACAGGCATGAGCCACCGTGCCAAGCCTGAAAGGGATTCTTTAGATTTTCCATGGATTCAACTTACTCAGGGCCAGGTGTAGCCTGTAAGAAATCTCCATGTGAATTTTTTAAAAGGCACACTTTCTCAAGACACTTTACTGCCATCTACTGGAAAAATTGTCACGATGTAGAGATTTTGTTAGAATAAGAAAGTATCTCCCACTAAAGTGTAATAAATCTACAAAACAGTGATGTGTTTTCAAGCTGGTGGTGCTTCCTAGGGCTGTGCAGTCGACAACCTGCACATCTGTTCCTGGCTGGCCTAATTCTCAAGCCTACCTCTGGTGGGCATCAGGAAATGCCTTTGTGATGTGTCTCTGACAGTTTTTCTTGAATTTAACCTTTCTCTACCCCAACCCTGCCCCACACACAGGGTTCTGGCTCTAAGTCAATCCATTTGAACTGATTTTACTCTGATGGAACTGAAGGGGAGGAGGGTGGAAGAGTGAAGAGTTTAGGTTCTTATTATTTTTATTTTTTGAGATGGAGTTTCGCTCTTGTTGCCCTGGCTGGAGTGCAGTGGCGTGATCTCGGCTGACCGCAACCTCTGCCTCTGGGTTCAAGCAATTCTCCTGCCTCAGAGCCTCCTGAGTAGCTGGGACTACAGGTGTGTACCAACACGCCTGGCTAATTTTGCATTTTTAGTAGAGATGGGGTTTCACCATGTTGGCCAGGGTGGTCTTGAAAGCCTGACCTTATGATCTGCCTGCCTCGGCCTCCCAAAGTGTTTCGATTACAGGCGTGAGCCACTGTGCCTGGCCCAAGTTTAGGTTATTTAGAGCGAAACACCCATACAGTATTTAAGGAGGCACTTTCCCCCAGCGCTGACCCTGGCTTACAACATCCAGGGAGTAACTGAAGGTTTTGGGGGACCTTACTCCCCTCCCTTTACACCAGTCCCAGCCCTGCTTTAAGACAGACAAATCTTCCTTTTGTTTTTACCAACCCTCTCTGAAAACCTCTTTTTTTTTTTTTGAGATGGAGTCTTGCTCTGTCACCCAGGCTGGAGTGCAGTGGTGTGATCTTGGCTCACTGCAACCTCTGCCTTCCAGGTTCAAGCTATTCTCCTGCCTCAGCCTCCCGAGTAGCTGGGACTATAGGCGCCCGCCACCACACCTGGCTAATTTTTGTATTTTTAGTAGAGAAAGGGTTTCAACATGTTGGCTAGGCTGGTCTCAAACTCCTGACCTTGGGTGATCTGCCTACCTCAGCCTCTCAAAGTGCTGGGATTACAGGCATGAGCCACGGCGCCCTGAAAACCTAACTCTTGTAGTGTTGTACTCTCTTTTCTCTCCACCTTAACAAAGACACTCCTCTGCCCCCACCTTCCAGGAGGGGCTTAAGCAGAGAAGAAAAGTCCCTAGACCAGTTCAGAAGATAGCTGGTCACTGGCCCAATGCCCCTATTTACATTTTTAATTAATTAACATAAATAAAAATACAATAAAATTTAGTTCTGCTGCAAACGAGCAGCTTCAGTATTTCAAGTGCTCAATAATCACTTGTGCCTCAGTGGATACTATGGGCCCTGCAGAGAGAGAGCATTTCGTCACTGCAGAATGTCCCATTAGAACGGGGTCTGCAAATTATGACCAAAGCTGGCTGGCTACTGGTTTGTGTAAATAAAGTTCTACTGGCGCACAGCCATGCCTATTGGTTTACTTTTTGGCCCTTTATAGAAAAAGGTTTGCCAACTCCTGTCCTAGGAGATTTTTTTTTTTTTTTAAATTTGAGACAGGATTTCACTCTGTGTCCCAGGCTGGAGTGCAGTGGCACGATCTCAGCTCACCGCAACCTCTGTCTCCTGGGCTCAAGTGATCCTCCCACCTCAGCTACCCTTTCTACTTTTTGTAGAGACAGGGCCTCCCTATGTTGCCCAGGCTGGTTGTGAACTCCTGAGTCAAGCAATCCTCCCGTCTTGGCCTCCCAAAGTGCTGACATTATAGGGGTGAGCCACTTCGCTGGGCCTGTAGAACATTCTTTACTTTCTATAGCAGTGTGTCCAAAACTTTTGAAGTATCTGGACACTTGATCTTGTAATGAAGCAGGTTCTGATCCAATTGGTCCCAGTTTGGGCACCTGAGATTCTGTATTTCTCCAAGCTTCCAAAGGACATTCATGCTACTGATCTGCAAACCACATTGGGCAATGGTGTCAGTCTCCAGACTGCCGGAAACTCAGCCTCCATGCCATTTCCCCTTGTTCCATTGTTGTGCAGTCTTTCAAGCCCCCTTTGCTCTTTTCCACAGCCACCTGTTTACCCTCATCCCAGTAGACAGGGAAAGGAGGTGACTCGGATCAGCCCATTTCATCATTAGCATTCCAAGAAGAGAAACTGGTGCAGCTTAGAGGCTGTTGTGCATCCTGTGTGGATGCAAACTTGAAAAGTCTTGCCTGGCCAGGTGTGGTGGCTCATGCCTGTAATCTCAACACTTTGGAGACTGAGGCAGGTGGATCACATGAGGCCAGGAGTTTGAGACCAGCCTGGCCAATATGGCGAAACCCATCTCTACTAAAATTACAAAAATTAGCCTGGCATGGTGGCACGTAGTCCCAGCTACTCAGGAGGCTGAGGCAGGAGAATCGCTCGGACTCAGGAGACAGAGGGTGTAGTGAGCTGAGATTCCACTATTGCACTCCAGCTTGGGTAACAGAGTAAGACTCCGCTTAAAAAAAAAAAAAAACTCCTGCCTGATGGTTTGCTCCTCATTACTGGAGATAATTGGTGGTGAAGTCTGGAAAGATGATCTGCAGAATCAGACAGGTGCCAGGGAGTTGTTGGTGAAAGAGAACGTGGGGACTTCCTCTATGTCTGCGTAATGGGTTTTGACAGGCACAGCTGCAAATTGTTCCCTAGGAAAAATACCCATCTCAGAGAAGGCGGGGCAGCGGGAAATCATGGTGAACCGAGTCTCAGGTGATCAGGCTTCCAGACCTGGAACTGAGACCTTGGACATGTCTCTTTCACCTGCTTGCTCATGTGGGAAGTTCCTCTCTCCACGTCTCCTTGCAGAGCTGGTGTGCCTAGAGTGCTCTGTCAAGGTAAACTCAGGGATTCGGGGTTAATCGCGGGCTGCTTTTCCAACAGCAAGGAGGTCAAGACCCGGAAGGCAGAGCAGGATGAGCTCACCCTACTGCTGAGTCTCATGAAATCCTCGAGGAATGTGAATCAGAGTGAGAAGGACTACATGGAGCTGCGTTTCCTGCTGCAAGCCAAGGAGGACTACGAGGCCTTGATCAAATCCATGAAAGTGCAGTTGGCTGACCTGGATGAGAAGGTGCAGTCTTTCTCTTAAAGGGTTAACCAGAACACAGAGCAAAGGGGAGCAGTTGGGGTGCATATTCATAATGTCTTAGGCCAGAACTGACACCCCAGAATCCCGATATCTCTTCTGAACAGCCTTTTAAATGACTGCTGCTACTATCTCTGCCACCCTTGAGACCTCTGGGCTCCAGTATCCAGGCTCAACCTCACCCATCCATCCCTCCGCCATGCTCCCCAGCGCAGCCCACTGCACCCAGAATAAACCTCCACAGCCGCACCATATTCCTTAGGAGAGGCTTGACTAATGTGAATACAGCCCCCTCCCGCATTCTCAGTGGTTTAAAACTGAAAGTTTAAGGTTTTTCCTTGTGGATGCTACGTAACTGTTGGGGGTTGGCTAACAGCCCTTATATCTTTTCACGCTGGGACTAGACTGATGGAATAGCTACCATCTTGAACATTGCCAGGTGTTGTAGGAGAGAGAGAGAGTTCCAAAGGGTTTCCTGCTGGCAATTGAATGTTCCAGCCTCGAAGTGAAACATGTCACTTTTTTTTTTGAAATAGAGTCTTTACTCTGTTGCCCAGGCTAGAATGCAATGGTGCAATCTTGGCTCACTGCAACCTCTGCTTTTCGGGTTCAAGTGATTCTCATGCCTCGGCACCCTGAGTAGCTGGGATTTCAGGTGTGCACCACCATGCTGACTAATTTTTGTAGTTTTAGTAGAGGTGGAGTTTCACCATGTTGGCCAGGCTGGTCTCAAACTCCTGACCTCAAGTAATCGGCCTGCCTTGGCTTCCCAAAGTGCTGGGATGACAGGCGTGAGCCACCGCAGCTGGCTGAAACATGTCACTTCTGCTCATGAACCACGGGCTCAAAATAGTCGTGTTTTCTAATTACGGTAACCAAAAAAAAAAAAAGAGAGAAAAGAAAAAGCAAGAGAAAACAGTCATGTATGTGACCTCCCCATCCACAAAGGGGTCTGGGAAGTGCCACCCTCTCATTATCTAGAAGGCAAAGAGCTGAAGGTATTTGCAGGACAGCACTCATGGTCATGCCCCTTACCATGGCTTGAAAGGCCCGGCGTGATCTAGCCCCTGCCTACCCCTTGGCCCCGCTCAGGGCCCTCGCCTGTGTTTCCCCATTCCCACCCCTCCCCCACTCCCAGCCGTCCTTCAGGTCTCAACTGAAATGTGGCTTTCTCAGGGAGGCCTTTTCTGTGCCCCCTTCTCTAGTTTATACCTCCCTGTGTCAGTCAGGTTCCTGGCTGGGAACACAGAGCACCCCCAGCAGGGTACTTTGAGAAGAGTTTAATGTAGGGACTCATTTGCAAGGGTGTGGGCGTGAGTAAGGATGTTGAAACACTAGGGTTTGCAATGGTGGGCGAGGGGGCTGCAGTCTGGAACTTGGAGAGCCCGGAGCAAGCCAGGGGAAATGGCTTCTCTTTCTTCCAACCCTTTGATCCTCAGTGCAAGGGAGCCCCTTGGGGATGCAGCCAGGTCAGCCTGTTGGGGCTCAGAGCAGTCGAGGGACAAGCGGGAGATCCCTTGGCTCCCCGCAGCACCCTCTTCATAGCTCTTCTCACCGCTGTTGTTATGCCTTAATCGGGTGTTGTTTATGGCTCCCTAAGCAGCCTGACAGCTCCACAAGGGGGAGGACCATGTCTACTTTGTTCCCCGTGGTGCCACCCTGCCCCTAACCCCCTGCCTGTCCCAGTGTCCTGCATACAGTCGACCCTTGGGAAACATTTACTATTTCTATTACAGTATTTATTAATTGCTATGAAGAAATGGCTGAGTCAGGTAATTTATTTAAATATTTTTATTTATTTATTTAGAGACAGAGTTTCGCTCTTGCTATACAGGCTGGAGTGCAGTGGTGCAATCTTAGTTCACTGCAGCCTCCACCTCCTAGGTTCAAGCAATTCTCCTGCCTCAGCCTCCCAAGTAGCTGGGATTACAGGCATGTGACACTATGCCTGGCCAATTTTTGTATTTTTAGTAGAGACAAGGTTTCGCCATGTTGGTCAGGCTGGTCTCGAACTCCTGACCTCCGGTGATCCATCTGCCTTGACCTCCCAAAGTGCTGGGATTACAGGTATGAGCCGCTGTGTTCAGCCTCCAACACCCATTTCTTTTCCTTTCTTTCTTCCTCCCTTCCTTTCTTCTTCCACTGAGTTGCTAATTACATGTGGTGAGGTGCACACATCTTACGGATACAGCTCAATGAACTGATGCTTAGATATACACTCATGTAATCATTACTAAGATCAAGAGGTATATTATTGCAGTGTCTAGAAGGCTTCCTTGGTCTCTTTTCACAAACCACCCCCAAGAGACCTCATCCTGATCTCCAGCTTCATACCTTTGTTTTGTCTGCCTATAGAATTGCATCTAAATCACCGCTTCCAGAATATGCACTTTATATCTGGCTTTTTTCATTCAACATTATGTCTGCCAACACCCTATTTCAACAGCAAATAATTATCCCTTTACAATCCTGAAATGAAATTCATAAATGATAGAATCCTTTCCCTTTACTTATGCTTTACAATGAATATGATGCCTTACTTGTAATATAAAGAAAAAATAAAAGGGAAGTTATTTATACTAAAATGATATTTATTTTGGTACATGAATGTCCTCATCTGACTTACCTAGAACAGGGCCAGCAAACTGTTTCTGCAGGGAACCAGATAGTGAATATTTTGGCTTTGTGGGCCACGTGGTCTCTGTTGCAAGTCCTTAGCTCTGCCTTTGTAGCTTGAGGGAAGCTATAGACAATACATAAATGAATGGGCATGGCTGGGTTTCAATAAAACTTTATTGACAAAAATAGGAAGCGTGCCAGATTTGGCCAAGGGGTAGAATTTGCAGACCCCTGGCCTAAAAAATGCAGTCAAAGGCTTGTTTTGATAAGCAGAATTGCCAAAGATTACACACACTGCAGACAGATGCAGCCTGGCTGTATTCACAACTCAAATAACGTGATTCAGGCTGCGCTGGTGATGTGATTTTCAGAATGGTGACCAACTCTTAGTAAAGTTCCAAACAAATCAAAGAACAATCTTCTCTTGATTGATACAGTGACTACAGTCCCGGATAATTCAGTGTCTATTAGAACTGAATGGAAAATTCTGCGTGTACATAGAAAAGATAGTTGTGTTTTTGTTTTAAGACAGGGTCTTGCTCTGTTCAGGCTGGAGTGCAGAGGCACAATCATGGCTCACCACAGCCTCGACTTCTCACGTTCAAGTGATCCTCCTGCCCCAGCCTCTCAAATAGCTGAGACTATAGGTGCATGCCACCATGCCTGACTATTTTTAGATTTTTTCATAGAGATGGGGGGGTCTCACTTTGTTGTCCAGGCTGGTCTCAAATTCCTGGGCTCAAGTAATACTTCCACCTTGGCCTCCCAGAGTGCTGGCCAAATTTTCTGTGCCCAGAATGAAACTATCTTTTTTGGCCAGGCATGGAAACAGCCAGGCACGGTGGCTCACACCTGTTATCCCAGCACTTTGGGAGGCTGAGGAGGGTGGATTGCCTGAGGTCGAGAGTTTAAGACCAGCCTGACCAACATGGAGAAACCCTGTTTCTACTAAAAATACAAAATTAACTGGGCGTAGTGGCGCATGCTTATGATTCCAGCTACTCAGGAGGCTGAGGCAGGAGAATCGCTTGAACCCTGGAGGCGTAGGTTGTGGTGAGCCGAGATTGCGCCACTTCCAGCTGAGATTCCAGTCTGGGCAACAAAACCCTGTCTCAAAAAAAAAATTAGCCAGGCATGGTGGGGCATGCCTTTAGTCCCAGTTACTTGAGAGGCTGAGGTAGGAGAATTGCTTGCACCTGGAAGGTGGGGGTTACAGTGAGCTGAGACGGCACCACTGCACTCCAGCCTGGGCGACAGAGTGAGAGATCCTGTCTCAAAAAAAGAAAGTTTCAAAGCAAAGCAGAGAAAAGTATAAAGAGGCCTCCCACCTACGTAATGTCCAGAGGGGCACTGAGAAGTCACAAGGATAGACGATAAATCTTGGATGCCTGGTGCTATCCCACATGTTGCAGGGTATGTGACCCTCACAACCCACCCATTAAATGCCACTAGTGCCTTCATCATTGCAAGAGCCAAAAAGACACCTCTCCAAGCTTAAAGAAGGCCCCTCGGAGGACGATGTCATTTCTGCTGAAAACCATGGCTTTGGGTAGGCAGAATGTATGTCAATGTATGTAAATGTCACAGGTGAGTGACATTTACATGCACAGGTGAGAACAAAAACTCCTTATTGTTTCATTGTACACCAGACTGGCTAAGATGAAGTCTAATTGAGCAGGCATCCAAGAGAGAAGTTAGCATTCCATTTATAGGAAAAGAAAGAACATCGCAGTTTTTCTGAACACCCTTCAGTTAGGGAACTGTAGAACTGCTACCCATACAGATGCTAACACAGCTGGAATTTCTCTCTCTCTCTCTTTTTTCAGATTGTTCAGATGGAAAAAAAAATTGCAAACCAAAAACAGATTTTCGCAAAAATGCAGGAGGCCAATAACCCCCGGAAACTGCAGAAACAGATCCACATTTTGGAAACCCGTTTAAATCTCGTATGTAAGGTCTTCTCTGCAGCTCTGCAAACAGCTCTGCCCACCTTTGCTCAGAGCAAAGAATGATGTCTGCCCAGCCATTAGCAGAGCACACCCATTTCCCCAGTTAACTCAGGAGCAGGTGAACTAATGGACACACAGAGCAGGAAGCCTTTAGGTCTTACCATCCACCTTAGCAAATGTGGTTATCCCCTCAAACCCTTACTGGAATCCCCCAACCTACCTAGGATGCCTACTCTGAGTTCTCTGCCTCCAAACTTCCTGTGTTTTCAAGGAGCAGCTGAAATATTACCGATTACCAAAGCAGCATTGGTTAGACCTTCCTTCTCTGTGACAAGCCATTCATGCCTCTGTCGTGCCAGTGCCTTTTTGTTGGTGGTGGTGTTGTCTCCAAGAATTAGTAGGCATAGATATGCATAACTTGATAATGGGAAAGGTGACAGTGATCACCCTCAATCTACAGTGGCTTTTGCACTAAGCAGGATTCCCTAAATTGCAATCTGGCTTAAGCAAAAATAGAGAATGTGTTTGTCATAGAATTGAAAGAGTCAGAGGAGGAAGTGGGGCCTTCAGGCATAGCTGGGTCCAGGTGCTCCATACTTGTCTTTAGGACATATTCTCTGTCCATCTCTCCTCTGAGTGGACTTCATTTTTAGGTAGCCCCCAATATGAACAAATGTCAGCAGAAATGAAACATCTTTTTCCTAAGAGTTTAACCACATGTTCTGGGGAGAGTTCCCACTGGGCCAGCTTGGGTCATGTGCCCATCCCTGAACCAATCATGGTGATCAGAAGAATGAAATACATGGGCCTGAGTCACATGACTACCCTGGGACCCCTCTCCCCGCAACCCACCCACTGCCACCTCAAGTCAGGGAAGGGCAGCCCTATCCAAAATACGTGGATTAGAGGAGAGGTGGTTCCCCTGGAAAAGCAAGAAGAGGAGGGGAGGAATGATGGACAGGTACAAACCACACATTCCAGTCTGGTTTGTGAAACTGTAGCTCCCACATGAGCTACTGGAGAAAGTGAATGGATTTGGAAGAAAGCCCATCATTGCCTCACTAGACAAAGTTCTTAGCTTTCTCTAGACTTTGACCACCAGGCTTTGACCAGGCACGATGGGAGCTAATTGGATCTGATCTCTGTTTGCCTCCCCGAGTTGCTGCCGGAGGACAGGGCAGTGTCTTTTCAATATCCATGCCCAGCGATTTTGCCTCAGAATTCCCAAGATACATGTTAAAAATACAGATTCCTGGATCCCTTCTGGATTCAAATAGAACCTCTAGGGCTTGGGTTCAGACATCTGCACCATTAGCAAATCCAGAGATATTGAAGGTCCCATTGGTTAAGAATCATAGATTTAATGCTTTGCATGGTGTTTAATGACTCAGCAAGTATCTGTCGATTGAATGAATTACTAAATGCATGCATGATATAATGATGACTTGTCTATAGGTCCAGTTTTGTTTTTTGTTTTTTTTTGAGACAAAGTCTCACTCTGTCACCCAGGCTGGAGTGCAGTGGCATGATCATGGCTCACTGTAGCCTCAGAAGTCTGCTTTTTTGTTGTAAGTCTATTCAGATGTTCTATCCTTCTCAAGTCAATTTCAGTAGTGTGTATCTTTCTAGGAATTTGTCTATTTCATCTAAATTATCCTAATCTCTTGGTATACAGTTATTCCTTATGCCTTTTCCATAAGGTCTGTAGTAACACTCCATCTTACATTTATGAGAGGTCTGTTTTTTTAGATCTCAAACTGGGCCCCTTCATCCCTAACCAGATATGATTGTGCCTTTTAGTAGGTTAGGCTGCTGGCTGGGCGCGGTGGCTCACACCTATAATCCCAGCACTTTGGGAGGCCAAGGCAGGTGGATCATGAGGTCAGGAGTTTGGGAGCAGTCTGGCCCACATAGTGAAACCCCATCTCTACTAAAAATACAAAAATTAGTGGACATGGTGGTGTGCTCCTGTAATTCCAGCTACGCAGGAGGCTGAGACAGGAGAATCGCCTGCACCCAGGAGGTGGAGGTTGCAGTGAGTTGAGATTGTACCATTGCACTCTTGCCCAATCAACAGTGTGAGACTCTGTCTCAAAAAAAAAAAAAATTTGCCAGGCGTGGTGACGCACACCTGTGATCCCAGCTACTTGGGAGGCTGAGGCAGGAGAATCACTTGAACCCGGGAGGTGGAGGTTGCAGTGAGCCGAGATTGTGCCACTGCACTCCAGTCTGGGTGACAGAGTGAGAGACCCTGTCTCCCCCACGAAAAAAAAAAAAGAAAAAAGAGAAAGAGAAAGAAAAAGTCGGGGCTGAGAATCCTCCCTATATATCAGGTCTTTCTTTCTCCCAACGATCAGAGGATAGATAGTGTGGAGCAAAATACTAGTCCTGGAGCATAGTCCTGGAGCAAAATTCACACTAAAGAGCAAATGACTGAAAACTGCTAACTTCCCAAGAGGAAGTGGAGGATGCCAAGATAGGATAAGAATGCTCTGCTCCCAGGGACTCCCCTGCCTTGTGTGGTGGCTGAGGGAGACACTCAGGAATACCCAGAGCTGGGACTAGCGGAGGCAAGCAGAGCCCAGGGTGCAACATTTGAGGAGGCTCTCATGCTCAGGCTGTGGAAGCACAGGGCTGGCACCTGGGAGCGAGCGCCTCCTTACAGGTCATGCCCTGGTTGTCTCACTTGCTTTACCCCAGTGTTAGCCCTGCAGAAACCTAAGGTTTCTGAGAACATACTTTGGAAACCTTCAACGAAATTAAATCCCCTTACTGTTAGGTATTATTTTTGTAGTTGTTTCTTTTCAATGCTTATGGGAACACTTCACATAATCTTTAAAAAAAAACTTTAAAAAATTATTTAAAAAAAAATGGGCTGGGTATGGTGGCTCACACCTATAATCTAAGCACTTTGGGAGGCTAAGGTAAGAGGATCGCTTGAGCTCAGGAGCTTGAGACCAGCCTGGGCAACATGGTGAAACCCCGTCTCTACTAAAAATTCAAAAAAATAGCTGAGCCTGGTTGCCCACACCTATAGCTGCCCGGGGGGCTGAGGTGGGAGGATCGCTTGAGCCTGGGAGGTCAAAGCTGCAGTGAGCTGTGATTGCACCACTTCATTCCAGCCTGGTCAACAGAGCAAGACGCTGTTTCATAAAAATAAAAAATAAATTTTACTGTGTATATTTAAAGTAGACAACATATTATTGGATACATATAGATATTAAAGTGGTTACTATAGCGAAGCAAATTCACATATCATCTCACATAGTTACCCATGTTTGTTTGTTTTTTTTGTGGCAAGAACCACTAAAATCTGCTCATTAGCAGAAATCCCAAATACAGCACAATTTTTTTTTTTTAGATGGAGTCTGGTGCTGTTGCCCAGGCTGGAGTGCAGTGGTAAGATCCTGGCTCACTGCTACCTCCACCTCCCAGGTTCAAGCAATTCTCCTGCCTCAGCCTCCCAAGTAGCTGGGATTACACGTGCCTACCACCACACCCGGCGAATTTTTTGTATTTTTAGTAGAGACAGGGTTTCACCATGTTGGTCAGGCTGGTCTCAAACTCCTGATCTCAAGTGATCCACCTGCCCTGGCCGCCCAAAGTGCTGTGATTACAGGTGTGAGCCACTGCTCCCAGCCCCCAATACAGTACAATTCGATTCCCTGGAGTCCCCATGTTATACCTTAGAGCCCTAGACCTGCTCATCCTCCATATCAGCTACTTGCTATCCTTTGACTTCCATCTCCCTGTTTCCTTTCTCCCTTACCCCACCTGCCCCTGATAACCACTGTTTTATTCTCTATCTCTGTATATTTGACTTTTTTCTATTTTTTTGAGACAGTCTCCCTCTGTTGCCCAGGCTGGAGTGCACTGGTGTGATCTTGGCTCACTGCAACCTCCATCTCCCAGGTTCAAGCGATTCTCCTGCCTCAGCCTCCCAAGTAGCTGGGATTACACGTGCCCGCCACCATGCCTGGCTAATTTTTGTATTTTTAGTAGAGATAGGGTTTCACCATGTTGACCAGACTGGTCTCGAACTCCTGACCTCAAGTGATACACACCCTTCAGCCTCCCAAATGCTGGGATTACAGGCATGAGCCACCGTGCCCAGCCTCTCAATTTCTTCATCCATTCATCTGTCCAACACTTAGGTGGTTTCCAAATTTTGGCTGTTGTGAATAATGCTGCAATGAATGTGAGAATATGGATGTCTTTACGAGGTGGTGATTTTATTTCCTTTGGGTGTATGCCCAGAAGAGGGATTGCTGGGTCATATGGTAGTTCTATTTTTAACTTCTTTAGAGACCTTCGTTCTTGTTTTCCATAGTGGCTCCACCAATCTACATTCCCGTGAATAGTGTAACCTATAACATCACCTTTAAAAAAATACTTTCTAAAAAGCTAAGACAATTTATAAGACATATAAGAAAGTAGAGGAAATAAAACAATGAACAGACCTATCACTTTAATAACTGTTAACATTTGCTTTATTTGCTTCACCATTTTTCCTCTGAAGTAGTTAAAGGTGAATTACAGGTGTCACAACATTTCATCCTTAAATACTTCAGTTTGCATATTTTAAACTTAAACATTTTCCTTCACAGTCATAAGACCAGTATTACACCTTACAAAATTAATAATATTTCCATGATATTACACAATACGTAGTCCACATTAACATGTACCTGATTGGCCCTAAAATGTCTTTTGAAGGCAGATCCAATCAAGGTTCACATAATTGTTAGGTCTCTTAAATTTCTTTAATCGAGAACAGTGGCTCTCAATTGGGAGTGATTTTGCTTCCAAAGGATGTTGTCCCCAAAAGGAGACAGACAGTGTTGGTTGTCATAACAGGGTTGGAGGTGAGGGTGCCACCTGCATGTAGTGGGTGTTTAATATCCCACAAAGTATAGGACAGCCCCCTATTGCAAAGAATCATCCAGCCCAAAAATGCCAATAGTGCTGAGTTTGAGGAACCCTGCTTGAAAACAGCCCCACCCCATTTTTTTTTCATGCTATCAATTTGTTGAAGTGTCCAAGTCAATTGTCTTGTAGAAGGTTCTATTAATACCTTCTCAGTTTGCTGATTATTTCCTATGGTGTCATTTAGCTTGTTCCCCTCTCCCCTGTTAATTGCCTAAAACTGGAAGTTAGGTCTAAACGTAGTTGAGGAATTTGAAATCCAGGAAAAATGATCCACCAAAGGGCACTTGGCCAGGTGATGGGCCACTCAACTGGCTCCAACCAGTTGAGCCTCCTCCCCAGTGCTCCAACCACTCTTCTGTGGCCCTTGGGTGCGAGGTGGGGCAAAGACCTGCCAGCCCTCCAGGTGCCTTCTGGCAGCTTGTCTTATGCCCCAGAAATTAGCCCTGTTTTGAAGCATGGCACTTTCAACAGGTCACTGTTCACTTTGGCAAGATGCTGATGACGAATGCCAAGCTCCGGAAGGAGATTGAAGACCTACGATCTGAGAAGGCTGCTTATGACAATGTCTACCAGCAGCTCCAGCGGCACCTGTTGATGCAGAAGAAAACCATGAACTTGGCTATTGAGCAGTCTTCTCAGGCCTATGAGCAGAGGTGGGCTGGGGAGGGGTTTAAGGGCAGTGAGGTCTCTTGGCCCCTTGCTGAGCATCTAGCTTCCTACTCTGGGCCACCCCTTCCCCTGGTGCTTATGTGTTGGGGGATCTTAAATCATAATAGTAATAATTCTGAGCACTGACTGTGTGCTAGGCGTGAGCTAGGTACTCTGGTAGGTATCGTTTTAACTCTCACAACTGCCCTAGGAGTTATTATCCCCATTGTACAGACGAGGTCATGGAGGCTTCGAGATGCTAAAATGCCTACCTAAGATCCAGGTAAGTGGTGATTGTGGTGAAGTTGAGAATCAAACCTCTGTGCTGTACTGTCTCCTCCAAGTGCCCCTGCCTCTAGTCCAAGGGGATCTTTCTCAGTTTGGGCCTGTGCTGGATCCACATTTATAGGAGAAAAAGGCATATAGTTTGTGAAAAGCACAGGCTTTAGAGTCAGATCTGGGTTTAAATCCTGGTTCCATCACTACTATATTGTTGTAGGATCTCTTTAGATGGTAGAGAGGATTAAATAATATATAAATGTAAGGTAGTGCCTGGGACACAGTAATGGATAAGTGGTGATGATAGTGGTGATGATGATGATGGTGATGGCAGTGGTGGTGGTGGTAATGAGGGTGATGGTAATGATGGTGATTGTGGTGATGGTGGTGGTGATGATGGTGATGGTGATGATAGTGGTGATTAGGAAGGTCATGATAATGATGGTGATGGTAATGGTGTTGATGGTGATGTTGGTGATGGTTGTGGTGATGATGGTGGTGATGGTGATGATAGTGGTGATTAGGAAGGTGATGATGATGGTGAGGTGGTAGTGGTGGTGATGGTGATGGTGGTCATGGTAATGGTGATAATGGTGATGGTGGTGGTGATGATGATCATGGTGATGGTGGTGATGATAGCAGTGATAATGGTAATGGCAGTGGTGGTGATGATGGTGACAGTGATGATGCTGGTATGGTAGTGATGATGGTGATAATGGTGATGATGATAATGGTGGTGGTGATGGTAGTCATCATAATGATGTGACAATGGTGGTGGTGATAGCGATGATGCTGATGGTGGTGATGAGGATGGTGATGGTTGTGATTATGGTGATGGTGGGTTGATGATGGTGATGGTGGTGGTGGTAGTGGTGATAATGGTAATGGCAGTGGTGAGGATGATGACGGTGACAGTAATGATGGTGATAATGGTGATAATGATGGTGGTAATGGTGGTGGTGGTGGTGATGGTGGTCATGGTAAGGATGGTGATAATGGTGGTGGTGATGGTGATGATGATGATGGTGGTGATGAGGATGGTGATGATAGTGATGATAATGGTGATGTGGTGGTGAGGGTGATGATGGTGATGTTAGGGTGATAGTGGTAATGGTGGTGATGGTGGTGGTGGTGATGGTTATGGTGATGGTGAAAGTGATGATGGTGGTGATGTTGATGGTGGTAGTGAGGTTGATGATGGTGACAGTGATGATGTGATGGTAGTGGTGATGGTGATGATAGTGGTGATGGTGGTGATGGTGGTCATGGTAATGATAGTGGCGATGGTGGTATTGATTATGGTGATAGTGGCAGTGATGATGATGGTGATAGTGATAGTGATGGTGGTGATGGTAATGATTATGGTGATGCTGGTGGTGATGATGGTGACAGTGATGATGGTGATAATGGTGATGATGATAGTAGTGATGGTGTTGGTGATAATGGTGGTGATGGTTATGATGATGGTGATAGTGGTGATGATAGTGATGATAATGGTGATGGCGGTGATGATGATGGTGACAGTGATGATGATGACAGTGATGATGGTGATGGTAGTAATGATGGTGATGGTAGTGATGATGGTGATGGTAGTAATGATGGTGATGGTAGTGATGATGGTGATGATGGTGGTGGTGGTGATGATGATGGTGATGATGAAGGCAATGATGATGATAATGATAGGAAAATCATTTCTGGAGGTGATCTAGAGCTTACAGCTCCTGTTGTTCAGACAAGGAGGGTTGTTTTTACACACTCAGAAACCTTTACGATTAATAAAAGTGACAGTCATTTTCTAGGCAGGAGGTCCCTCTGGACTGTCAGGGAAAGGGCAGCAGAGGGGAGGAGCCTCAGATGCTCAGGCTGTGTACCCTCTTTGCCCAGGGCGGAGGCCATGGCTCGAATGGCTGCCATGAAGGATCGCCAGAAGAAGGACATCTCTCAGTACAACCTGGAGATCCGAGAGTTGGAGCGTCTCTATGCCCATGAGAACAAGCTCAAGTCCTTTCTGCTTGTCAAGCTGAATGACCGCAGTGAATTCGAGGAGCAGGCCAAAAGGGCGGAAGGTATTCTCTTCTGGAGCAAGCTCGTGCTGTCTCGCTCTCTTTCCTGCCCTCCTTTTCTCTCTCTCTTTTTAAGTGAAGGTGCCCAAGTCTCCTTGTGGTTGCCAAATTTAGCAAATAAGATGCCTAGTTAAGGTCAGCCATGGTGGTTCATGTCTGTAATCCCAGCACTTTGGGAGGCCGAGGCAGGCTGATCATTTGAGGTCAGGAGTTTGAGAACAGCCTGACCAGCATGGTGAAACCCCATCTCTACTAAAAGTACAAAAAAATTAGTTGGGCATGGTGGTAAGTGCCTGTAATTCCAGTGACTTGGAAGGCTGAGGCAGGAGAATCGCTTGAACCCGGAAGGTGGAGGTTGCAGTGAGCCAAGATTGTGCCACTGCATTCTAAACTGGGCAACAGAGTGAGACTCGGTCTCAAAAAAAAAAAAAAAAAGATGCCTGGTTAAATTTAAATATCAAATAAATAATAAATAAATGTTTAGGATAAACATGCAGTATTTGGGACATACTTATGATAAAACTTTTTTGTTTATCTGTAATTGGCAGATATTTATACTTAAAAATACATTTGTCTGAAATTCAAATTTAACTGGGAACCTTCTATTTTATCTGCCAAGCCTAACTAACAGCATGTGTCCTCATTTGGGGCTGTCTTTCTGTCGCTTAGGGGGAGACTTGTATCTCAGGGGTCCCCAAGTTCATCTCTAGGTCTGATGATTCACTAGAATATCTCGCAGGACTCAGCACAGAGGCACATTCATGGCTGGGATGCATTACAGTGAAAAGTACCAAGCAAGATCAGCACAGGGAGAAGCGTGGGCCAAGGTCTGGAGGAAACTGGGCGCAAGCTTCCAAGCAGAGGTACACTGAGCACACGTGGTCCTTCAGGGATCTAACTGTGACCACACATGTCAAGAGTTATCTGCTAGGCTGGGCATGGTGGCTCATGCCTGTAATCCCAGCGCTTTGGGAGGCCAAGGCGGGGGAGGATCACCTGAGGCCAGGAGTTTGAGACCAACCTGGGCAATAGAGCAAGACCCCATTTCTATAATAAATTTAAAAAAATATTAGTTGGGCATAATGGTACATGCTTGTGGTCCCAGCTACTCAGGAGGCTGAGGTGGGAGGATGGCTTGATCCCAGGAGGTCTGATGGTGACAAGGTGCTGAGGGGTAGAAGAAAGTAGATCCTAAGCCCAGGAGTTTGAGGCTGCAGCAAGCTATGGTTGCACCACTCTAGCCTGAGTGACAGAGTGAGACCCTGTCTCTTAAAAAAAAAGGGTTGTCTTATAGCAGGGTATACTAGAGACTCAGTGCCCCACATTCTTACTGGGGGCTGGTCATGTAGACACCTCTGCCTAGCATATACCAAAATTCCAGACTCCCAGAGGAAAAGCAGGTGTTTGGCATAGACTGCCGGCCATGGTGGCACTTGCCTGTGGTCTCAGCTACTGGGGAGGCTGAGGTGGGAGGATCACTTGAGCCTCACCAGAACAGTGGGGAGTGGCAACCTGTAAGGAGGTCACGTGGTCAAGTGTGCTTAAAGGTCTTTTTTTTTTTTTTTTTTATTAAGAAACAGGGTCTTGCTCTGTCTCCCAGGCTGGAGTGCAGTGGTGTGACAGTCATACCTCACTGCAGCCTTGATCTCCTAGGCCCAAGCCATCCCCCTACCTTGGCTTCCCGAGTAGCTAGGACCAACCAGGCACTCACCACCATACTTGGCTAATTTTTAAATGTTTTGTAGAGGTGGGGTCTTGCTATGTTGTCCACATTGGTCTTGAACTCCTGGGCTCAAGTGATCCTCCTGCCTTGGCCTCCCAAAGTGCTGGGATTGCAGGTGTGAGCCACCATGCCCAGCCGGGATAGGGATTTTGTATCAGCAGTGATTAGCACAGTGTATGGCTCATAGTAAATGCTTCACAAGATAATGTTTGTAAAATGAGTGATGGGTGACGCTTCTGCTCTATCTCTGGCCTCATCTCTAAGGCATAATAATAATAATTATGTATATATTTTTTGAGATGGAGTCTTGCTCCATCGCCCAGGCTGGAGTGCAGTGGTGCAAACTCAGCTCACTGCAACCTCTGCCTCCTGGGTTCAAGCAGTTCTCCCGCCTCAGCCTCCTGAGTAGCTGGGATTACAGGCACGTGCACACCTGACTGATTTTTGTATTTTTAGTAGAGATGGGGTTTCGCCATGTTGGCCACGCTGGTCTCAAACTCCTGACCTCAGGTGATCCGCCTGCCTTGGCCTCCCAAAGTTCTGGGATTACAGGCATGAGCTACCGTGTCTGGCCATAATAATAATATCGATCACGTGACTGTCTGCCTGGCACGGATCTGAGTCGCTTCCTTTTGAATGTCACCGTGACTGCTTTTTCCTTTCCTAGCTCTCAAGGCAAAGACACATGTCAAGAAGAGCAAGGGAGAGAGTTTTGAGAGCTACGAGGTGGCTTACCTCCGGCTGCTGAGGCTGGCTGGGCGTGGGAACCTGAACGAGCTCATTGAAGATTTTCTGGCCAAGGAGGAGAAGAATTTTGCTCGGTTCATGTATGTCACGGAGCTCAACAACGACATGGAGATGATGCACAAGAGGACCCAGCGAATCCAGGTCAGGGCGGCTCTGCTTTCCCAGGCCCTGGGGCCTCTGCGTCCACAGCAGCTTTCCCAGAGCAGTCTCCCAGGAAGGCTCTGTGAGGGGCACTCAAGAAGGTGGTTTGGCCAACACTGCTCTATTCCTCCCGTGTTCCCCCTACATTTTTTTTTATTTTATTACTTTTTTTTCTTGAGAGAGTCTCGTTCTGTCACCCAGGCTGGAGGGCAGTGGTGCGATCTCAGCTCACTGCAACCTCTGCCTTCTGGGTTCAAGTGATTCTCCTGACCCAGCCTCCTGAGTAGTTGGGACTAGAGGTGCCTGTCACCATACCCGGCTAATTTTTGTATGTTTTTTTAGTAGAGACAGAGTTTCACCATTTGGCCAGGATGGTCTCATTCTCCTGATCCATCCACCTCCCAACGTGCTGGGATTACAGACGTGAGCCACTGCGCCCAGCCTATTTTATTTTTAAGGCAGGGTCTCACTCTGTTACCCAGGCGGGTGTGCAGTGGTACGATGCTGGCTCGCTGCAGCCTCGACCTCCTGGGCTCAAATGATCCTTGCAGCTCAGCCTCCTGAGTAGCTGCGACTACAGGTGTGCACCACCATGTCCAGCTAATTTTTGTATTTTTTGTAGAGTTGGAAGTTTGCCTTGTTTCCCAGGCTGGTCTTGAACTCCTGACCCCAAGCAATCCTCCTGCCTTGGACTCCCAAAGTACTGAGATTATAAGTGTGAACCATTGTGCCCAGTGTCCCCTTGCTTTTTATTTGTATTTCTTTTGGAGACGGAGTCTTGCTCTGTCACCCAGGCTGGAGTGTAGTGGTGTGATCTTGGCTCACTACAACCTTCACCTCCTGGGTTCAAGCGATTCTCCTGCCTCAGCCTCTGGAGTAGCTGGGACTACAGGTGCCTGCCACCATGCCCTGCTACTTTTTTTTTGTATTTTTACTGCAGACGGAGTTTCACCATGTTGGCCAGGCTGGTCTCGAACTCCTGGCCTCAAGTGGTCCGCCCATCTTGGCCTCCCAAAGTGCTGGAATTACAGATATGAGCCACTGTGCCAGCCTGTAATTGTCTTTCAATAGATGCATACATTTAATGTATTCACGTCCCCCAACCCAATAGTGACCTTACAATCCATGGCATGTTTTATAAACCAGCATTCAGTAAACTATAGTCCATGGCTGTTTTTGTCTAGCCCATGAGCTAAGAATGATTTTTACATTTCTAAAGGATTGTAAGAAGAAAGATGAGAGAGAAATATGCAAGAGAGACCTGTAAAGCTGAAAGTATTTATTACTTGGCCCGTTTCCTGACCCTTGTTAATTAACAGCTTCATAGAATTGAGGAGCAAGAACTCATTCTCATCTTGGCAAGACCTGATGCACATGAGTATAGTAAAGGCCCTGATAAGTCCTGCAGTAAGGAAACCTGCCTATCTTTGTTGAGCTTATAATTTCCCAAATGTCATTGGCTTCCTGGGGTACTTACACCCTAGTACATAAATAAACATCCCTTAGAACTGTCTGCATGGAATAGAGTCTAAACCCCTTAGTGTGATATTCCAGCCCCTCAAAATTTGGCTTCTACCTGCTTTTGCAAGCAGATCCTGTTATGACCGCTAGGACACCCTCTGCTGCCACCAGTCCCAGCTGCCCCATGCTGTTCCCTCCTCCAGTGTCTTCCCCGTGCTGTTCCCTCTCCATCCCATTCCTTCTCTTCTCATGAAATCCTGTTCATTAGTCCTGACCCTGCACAAGGGTTGCCTCCTCTGGGAATTCTTTACTCCTTCCTCTGAGGGCCCTGCCCTCCGCTTATGTGACGAGGGGAGCTGCTTTCCTTTGCAGTATGTCACTGTTTGCCAAATGTGGGGCATGTACTGTACGCTGGCCATGTGCAAATAGACTGCAGCTAGACTATAGGTGAAAACATTTTAGTTGACTAGCGATGAATTAATTTTTAAAGGAATAATAGAGCTTGCAGAGCAAACTTGTGATTTAATGGATATTCACTTATGGTAGTAAGTAATAATAACAGTAAACAAAGAATAATAAACAGAATGGCTTGATTGACAGAAAACTATTATAGATAATAAAAACAGTCCAGGTGGCTGCAGAAAATGCAGTGAAGCTGATTTTATCAGTTAGGGTTGTCACAGGAAACAGACAGCACAGCCAACATGGGTAAATTGGCCAGGCACGGTGGCTCACACCTGTGATCCCAGCACTTTGGGGGGCTGAGGTGGGTGGATCACTTGAGGTCAGGAGTCTGAAACTAGCCTGGGCAACATGGTGGAACCCTGTCTCTACTAAAAATACAAAAAAATGAGCTGTGTGTGGTGGCCCACGCCTGCAATCCCATCTACTCGGGAGACTGAGGCAGGAGAATCCTTTGAATCCACGAGGCGGAGGTTGCAGTGACCCGAGATGGCACCACTGTGCTCCAGCCTGGGAGATAGAGGGGGACTCTTTCTCAAAAAACAAACAAAACCCCAAAAAACCCCAACCCCCCCCCAAAACCTCCAAAAACCAAAAATAAAATGGATAAATTGAGAAGTGTTTTTTTTGTTTGTTTTGTTTTTTTTTAGACAGAGGCTCGCTTTGTCATCCAGGCTGGAGTGCAGTGGCACGATCTCGGCTCACTACAGCCTCCGCCTCCCGGGTTCAAGTGATTCTCCTGCCTCAGCTTCCTGAGTACCTGGGATTACAGGCACCCGCCACCATGCCCAGCTAATTTTTGTATTTTTAGTAAAGATATGGTTTCACCATGTTGGTCAGGCTGGTCTCAAACTCCTGACCTCATGATCTGTCTGCCTTGGCCTCCCAAAGTGCTGGGATTACAGGTGTGAGCCACCACGCCTGGCAGAGGAGAGTTTTTAAAAAGGGACTGTTTCCAGCGGTCTAAGGAAATGAAGAAGGCAGCATGCAGGAACAGCCGGAGCTCCAGAATGGGTCAGAGGAGGGAGTGGTTTTTGGAACCCAAAGAGAGGAATGGGGAGATGGCTGCCTGCTCTGCCCTTCCTGGAGGGGTGCAGCCAAACTAGGGACAGGCCCAGGGGGTGGCACACACCCAACCTCCCTCTCCTCCCACCCTTCATCTCCTCCCACCCTTCATCTCCCTCTTGGGTCTCCCACTGGCGGGGCCCCCAGCAGCCAAGCCCAAGGGAGCCCGTGGGTGCAGGCCCTGCAGGTCCCAGGCAGGACAGGGGACGGTGCAGGCTGGGAGGTGTGCCCGGAGGCAGGGAAGACAGACTCAAATGACCCTCATGCCACTCAGTCCTCCTCCCGGGAGGAGGAAGGCACAGACCCTGATGCCACTCAGTCCTCCTTCCAGAATGAGGAGGGCACAGGAAATGGTTCTTCCCCGGAAGTGACCTTGACCTCCCGTTCACCTTGAGGCTGCTCTCTCCTTCCCTCCTGCAGCCTCACAGCGTCTCCCGCACTGGGACAAGCGTGGCCGCTCTGGGACTCAGTCTCTCTATCTGTAGAATGGCACACATGCTTGGACTAGAGGAGTTCCCCAAGTCCAAATTCATTTTATAATAAAAGTTTCAAACTTTTATTTAAAAGGCTACAAATTTTTTTGGAGACAGAGTCTTGCTCTGTCGCCCAGCTGGACTGCAATGATGCGATCTCAGCTCACTGTAATCCCGGGTTCAAGTGATTCTCCTGCCTCAGCCTCCTGAGCAGCTGGGACTACAGGCACGTGCCACTGCGCCCAGCTGATTTTTGTATTTTTAGTAGAGACAAGGTTTCACCATGTTGGCCAGGCTTGTCTCGAACTCCTGACCTCAGGTGATCCGCCTGCCTCAGCCTCCCAAAGTGCTGGGATTACAGGTGTGAGCCACCGTGTCTGGCCATGAAAAACATTTTTGTTTAATCCCACATTATGAGGAAACACTGCTATATAAAACAGGAAATGGAGCGGACCTGGATGAAGGAGTGGGGGTGGGATGGGCGGTGGGAGGGCTGGGACCATACTTTGTGCTTTCTTGTTGCACCTCTGCTCAAACTAAGGGATCGGGTTAAAATGTTTTTTTTTTTTTTTTAATTAAAAACAATTAGGACTGTAACATCGGACTTCACCCCTCCCTAGAGGGCTGGGGTGGAGTCTCATAAACTGGCTGAAGCCAGCCTTCTTTTTGTTCCTTTTCTTTCTTCTTTTTTTTTTTTTCGTTTGAGACATAGTCTCTCTCTGTTGCTGGGCTGGAGTGCAGTTAGTTGTGTGAGCTCGGCTCACTGTAACCTCCGCCTCCCGGGTTCAAGCGATTCTCCTGCCTCAGCCTCCTGAGCAGCTGGGACTACAGGCCTGTGCCACTGCGCCCAGCTGATTTTTGTATTTTTAGTAGAGACGGGTTTTCACCATGTTGACCAGGATGGTTTTGATCTCTTGACCTCCTGATCCACCCGCCTCGGCCTCCCAAAGTGCTGGGATAACAGGCATAAGCCACTGTGCCCTGTCCCAGCCTTCTTTTTTTCTTTCGCTTGGTCTCCTCCACCTCCCCAAGTTGCCTGAGACAATCACTGCTGACATTCTGAACTATTTCCTTCCAACTTCAACATTTTTTTCTTTTCTTTCTTTCTTTTTGGTTGTGCTTTTCCTTTTCTTTTTTTTCTTTCTTTCTTTTTTTTTTTTTTTAAGGCAGGGTCTCACACTGTCACCCAGGCTGGAGTGCAGTGGCACGATCTTGGCTCGCTGCAGCCTCGATCTCCCCGGGCTCAGGTGATCCTCCCATCTCAGCCTCCTGAGTAGCTGGGACTACAGGTCACAGCCAGCTAACTTTTGTATTTTTTGTAGAGATGGGAATTCACCTCCCCAAGTTGTTAAATTCTTAGTGGCAGTGATTTAAAAACCAGGATATTCCACGTGAAAATCTAAATTTCTGGTTTCTCGTGGAAAATCAGATCTGACAACTCCCGCCCACATTCCCGCGGGAATCCGAGTTCCTACAAACGGGGCCACCCGCTCCCTCTCCGCTCACCGAGACCGGCAGGGCAAGCGCTCCGGCGCCCGCAGAGCTCAGCGGGCCTTTTGAGTTTGCGACCCGAGGTTCAGGCGCGCCATCACTGTCCTCTGGCGGCCATCTGCGGTATTGCAGGGAAGGTCTTTGCAGGCAGGCCTGGAAGTGAGCAGGGTCCTGAATTCTCGGGTGCCAGTGGGACATTGAGGACAAGCCCTAGCAGAGGGGTGTGAGGACCCCGGCTGGATACCCTGACCTGATTAGAAAATGTTCCTAGGCTGATTTGGCCTTGATTTGCCCCCCTCCACATAAGGGGACCCTCTTCCTTAGAGTCATGACAATGTGTCTAAATGGGTTAGTGCTCCCCTCTCTGGGCCTCAGTTTCCCCATCTGTAGAGTGATGTTTGGATCAGAATAGTAGCTTCCAAGCTGTTTGTTAAAGTTACAGAACTGTGCCTTTTGGGACTCAGATAGAGCTGCAAACGCCTGTTGAATAAGTCCAGAGGGCACTGATTTCCAATAGTAAGACCTAATTTCGTAAAAAATACTACAGGACAAAGATATGCTCACTGTAGAAAATCTGGAAACTAAATAAGGTTGGAAGGAGTTTTAAGCCACCCATTGTCCCATTGCCTGAGACAATCACTGGTGACGTTCTGAAATATTTCCTTCCAACTTTCAACATTTTCTTTTTTTTTTTGGTTGTGTTTTTCTTTTCTTTTTTTTTTTTTAAGGCAGGGTCTCACACTGTCACCCAGGCTGGAGTGCAGTGGCATGATCTTGGCTCACTGCAGCCTCGATCTCCCCGGGCTCAGGTGATCCTCCCATCTCAGCCTCCTGAGTAGCTGGGACTATAGGTGCACACCACCACAGCCAGCTAACTTTTGTATTTTTGGTAGAGATGGGGTTTCATGATGTTGCCCAGGCTAGTCTCAATGGTTGTGCTTTTAAAATGTAACAGTTATTATCATATAAAGTTGTATATCTGATTGAACATATGTCCTTTTGGTTATTCGTTCATCCAGCAAGTATTTATTGAGCACCTACTGTGTTCCAGGCACTGCACTAGACCCTGGTAAAGTGTCAGTGAACAGAATGACAAAAAGTTCAGCCCTCATGGGACTGCTGTCTTAGCAGGGAGAAACAGACAATAAACAACAAGCCCAGTACTTACAGAAATTGTAGAGTAAGTTAGAAAGGGAGACGCAGTGTGGGTAAAAAGACAAAGTAGAACAGCGTTTTGGAGCCGGTTGGGGGCTCGGACAGTTGGGGAGTTAAGATCTGACTGAACTTACAGGTGAGGGATTGAGCTGTCCAGATCTCTGGGGAAGAATGCTCCAGTCAGAGGAAACAGCACGTGCAAAGGCCCTGAGGCAGCTTGCAAGCAGGCCAGGGTGTCTGGCGTGCAGAGAGAGACCTGGGAGGGACAGGGGCTGAACTGGGGGGTGAGGGCTAATGGGCACCTTTCCAGAAGCGATTTTGATCATTTCTCCAAGAGGCAGGGGCTATGGGAGATCTCCGAGCGGGGGAGCAGTGCCGTCGACCCAGGTTACTGATGCGATTTGCAAAATACTAAAAAGTCTCAATATAAACCCAGGAAGAATCCCATCACCTAGATATGGCATTGGTTCATCTTTTTGCCAGAGCTCCCCCAACCCTTGCCCTGTAAAGATCGAAGGACTCACTTTGTGTTTTTTTCCAAAATAATATTTTTTTTCTGATTAGAAATTTTTCCCACAATTTGGAAAATACTAAAAAGTATAAATACAACCCTCAAGTCAGGAATAATTCCATCACATGGATATAGCATTCTTTCATCTTTTTGGTACAGTTCTCTCTTTTTTAAAAAAAAAGATTAAAAATTTCCAGCACTTTGGGAGGCCAAGGTGGGAGGATCACTTGAGCCCAGGAGTTTGAGACCAGCCTGGGCAACATGGTGAAACTCCATCTCTATAAAAAAATACAAAACAGAAAAGGAAATTAGCTGGGTGTGATGGTGTGTGCCTGTAGTCCCAGCTACTCAGGAAGCTCAAGTGGGAGAATTGCTTGAGCCTGGGTGGTCGAGGCTGTTATGAGCCATGATTGCACCACTGCACTCCAGCCTGGGCAACAGAGTAAGACTCTGTCTCAAAAAAATGTTAAAAAATTAAAAAGCAAAGGAGATGAGCCTTCCAATCTTTATAGGGGGAAAAAAAGTAAGGAAGTGCTATTACCCAAAAAATGAAGCAATGCTATGTCTAGGAGATGGGGTTCTTCCTGATTTGGGTTTGTATTTGTTCTTTTTAGAATTTTCCAAATTGTGTAAATATATTATTATATACCTGTGGGAACGTGTAGGCAATTCAGAAAAAGAAAAATGAAAAGTCACCAAGATATCACCACCTGCAGGTAATTAACATTTTGTTGACACTGCTTTATGAAGACAGTGTGTGGTTACACATGTGCACACGCAGACTCAGACACACACACACAGACACACGCCCAGACACTTACAAGCCTATTTATAGTACTAGACCATACTAGACAGTTTATGCTGTTTTGTAAACCTTTTTGTTTCCCAACAATTTACCATAGATACCTACCTCTCAATGTCTTCTATTTTTTTCTGTCTTTCTTTTTTTTGAGACAGGCTCTTGCTCTGGCACCAGGCTGGAGGTAGCGGTGCGATCTCAGCTCACTGCAACCTCTGCCTCCTGGGCTCAGGTGATTCTCCTGCGTCAGCCTCCTGAGTATCTGGGGACTACAGGCATGCACCGCCACACCTGGCTAATTTTTGTATTTTTTGTAGAGATGGGTTTCATCAGGCTGGTCTCAAACTCCTGGGCTCAAGTGATCCACCTGCCTCGGCCTCCCAAAGCACTGGGATTACAGGCGTGAGCCACTGCGCCCAGCCTACTGTGTTTCTTTCAATGGCTTCTGGACACCCTGGATGCTCTGTAGTATGGAATCACATGCCTCTTAAAAATGCACATTCCAGGCTGGGTGTGGCGGCTCATGCCTGTAGTCCCATCTACTTAGGAGGCTGAGGTGGGAGGACTGCATGAGCCTGGGAGGTGGAGGCTGCAGTGAGCTGAGATTGCACCACTGCACTCCAGCCTGGGCGACAGAGTGAGACACTGTCTCAAAAAAAAAAAAAAAGGGGCCTTTGGCCAGGCACAGTGGCTCACACCTGCAATCCCAGCACGCTGGGAGGCTGAGGTGGGAAGATTGCGTGAGCACAGGAATTCAAGACCAGCCTGGGCAACATAGTGAGCCTGTGTGTCTACAGAAAATTAAAAAAAAATTAAACAATTAGTCTGGCATGGTGGCATGTGCTTGTGGTCCCAACTCCTTGAGAGGCTGAGATGGGAGGATCGCATTCAAGGCTTCAGTGAGCCGCGATGACGCCATGCACTCCAACCTGGGTGACAGAGAGAGACACTTTCTCAAAAAAAGAAAAAAGAAAAAGAAAAACAAAGCACGCTGCCCAGATCCCCTCCCATTCCTACAGACCTGGCTTCTCTGTGGATGGGCCAGGAATCTGCATTTTAGCAATATTTTAACCCAACACCCTCTCCCCTGTTTCATGAATGTGCCATCATTGATTTAACTGACCTTAGCAGTAGACATTTGGATTGTCCCCAACTGGGGGCTGCTATAAACCATAACACAGCAGACTACCCTGAGGGGCCACCTTCACCCACCTGTTCTGTTACTTCCGTGGGACAGACACCCAGGCCTGAGATGGCTCAGTCAAAAGGTGTGTGCTTTTTTCCATCAGGGCACGTGGTTTGAGCCCCGTGGTTCTCAATGCTGGTCCCTGGGACAGCAGTGGCACGATCACCTGGGCCCTTCTTAGAAATTCACATTCTTAGGCCCTACCCAGACTAACGGAATCAGAGACCCTGGGCGTGTGGCCTGGCAATCTGCATTTTCACAAGGCTCCAGGTGACTCTGGACAATGTGAGATATGCTCAGGTCTGAGAACTCCTGTTCCACAACCACACTGTTCAATACCATAGCCACCAGCCACGTGTGGCTTTTTAAGTTACATTAACTGAAATTCAGCAATATCTAAAAATTAGTTCGTCAGAGGTTGGGTGGGGGTGGCTCATGCCTGTAATCCCAGTACTTTGGGAGGCTGAGGTGGGAGGATTGCTTGAGTTTAGAAGTTCGAGACCAGCCTGGGCAACACACTGAGACCCTGTCTCCATAAAAATAAAAAAAGAAAAAGAATAAAGAAAAATTAGTTCCTAGTGGCACCAGTTGTATTTCAAGTGTTCAGCACCGTGTTAGCAGTGACTACAGTATTAGCATGGATAGGACATTACCACCAGCGCAGAAAATTGTATTGTCTGCATTGTTCTAGAATTTTCCAGAAGAGACCAAGGCAGGCAGGTTGTCTGAGGTCAGGAGTTTGAGACCAACCTGGCCAATATGGTGAAACCCCATCTCTACTAAAAATACGAAAATAAGCCAGGCGTGGTTGTGCGTGCCTGTAGTCCCAGGTGCTCAGGAGGCTGGGGCAGGAGAATCACTTGAACCCGGGAGGCCGAGGAGGTTGCAGTGAGCTGACATTGCATCACTGTACTCCCACCTGGGCAGCCAGACTTCGTCTAAAAAAAAAAAAAAAAAGGAAAGGCTGACTCACCCCTCCCATCCCTTTCATGCCCTCACCCTCTTTTTACTTAAGAAGTCAGAGAAAAGAAACCCCACAGGCATAAGAGGGGCCAGGAGCCAGGAGTTCGGGGGCTCCTTGAAACATATCATTGAATTCCTCCTCACCTCTTTGAGGCACAGACGTATTTTGGGAGCGGCGGGGAGGGGGAGCCTGCTTTTCCTCACGGCCTTGTTCTCTCCGGAGCAGGACGAGATCATGCTCTTGCGATCCCAGCAGAAATCATCCCACGATGTCAGCCGCTCTGTCCTGAGGCAGCTGGAGGTGAGCTGAGGACCGGAGGGAGGGATGCCGGAGCTGCTGTTGTCTGTCTGTCTGACGGGAGCTTCTGTCTGTCCGTCCGTCGGGCATCTGTCAGTTGATTCTCAGGAGCAGTAAGAGAGGTCTGCCCCATGACTCGAGGCTGGCCCGGATCACATCCAGACATGTCCTGACCTTTTGTCCCGGGCACCCTCTGCTATGGTGTCATGGTAGAAGTCTGTCTCTTCATCCATTCTAAAGGCTCCCGCATTTCAGAGAGTCCAGCCCTGGCTCTTGGGCCTGCAATTTCATCCCCGATGGGTTCCTTCCAGAAGGATCTCTGCCTCTTTCCTTCTTTCTTCCCCTTGTCCTGCCTGTGCCCTGTTCTCAATCACTAATAACAAATGCACACGTTCCGGAAGTAATTACCGTGGACGAGGCGGCGGGCCAAGAGCCTGGCTTGCGCTTTCACTGGGTCCTGACAGCAACCCGATGAGGCGGTGCTGTGGATCTCGCCGTTTTACAGAGGCAGAGACTAAGGGTCACGGAAGTTAAGTCACTTGACCAACACCAGGGAGCTGGGATATTCTGCAAGTTTTGAGTTTTATTCAACTGCTAATAACAGGGACTCCATAACAGTGGCTTAAGCAAGATACAAGTTTATTTACTTTAAGAAATAAGGCTGCCAGGCTGTGAAACCCCGTCTCTACTAAAAATACAACAATTAGCCAGGTGGCAGTGGCATGCACCTGTAAATCTCAGCTACTCAGGAGGCTGAGGCAGGAGAATTGCCTAAGCCTGGGAGGTAGGGATTGCAGTGAGCTGAGATCGCATCACTGAACTTCAGTCTGGGCGACAGAGACACACCGAAACTCAAAAAAAAAAAAAAAAAAAAAAAAAGGAAAGGAAAAAGGAAATAAGTCTGGAAATAGGCACTTCAGGACTGGTATGGCACCTTCATGATGTCATCAGTGATCCAGGCTCCATCTGTCTTTCTGTTTTGCTATCCTTCATGTGTGACTTACATTCCAAGGGTATCTCATGGTTGCATCATAGCTGCCACAGATCCAGCCATCGCATATACATTCCAGATAGGAAGAAAATCGGAGCTGCAAAATAAAAAAAGGGCCCACTAGCAGAGTCAGCCAGCTTAAAAGTTCTTTCCCAGAAGTCTCTGTCAATGTAAATAACATTGTATTTACACTTCATTGACCACCCCTATTGCAAGAGAGGTTTGGAAATGTAACTTCTAGGTGGTCACGTTGCTGCCCTAAATACAATCAGGGTTTTGTTATTAAGGTATAAGGACAGAGTGGATAGCAGATGTCTGACAAAGACCTGGGAACTGCGCTCCTGAGTCATTTCCCTTCCATTCTCTGCAGCTTTTTTCCGGCCTTTTTTCTGTCTGACACGCACCTGGGAGACAGGGCTGGCCACTAGGCTGTTATTCTTCTGGGAGCCACTGGATGGCAGCAAATACACGCTGCCCATTGAGGTGCTCAGCGCGGCATCTCCAGGGTGTCTGGGTATGGGGAGTAACAGAGGGTCCAGGTCCACGGAGGCCCTCCCCAAGCTGGGCGGGTGCCCGTCGCTCGGGGCCACTCAGAATCCAGACTCCTGTTGGGGTTGAGACTGGTGCCCCTCTACATCTTGGGGTTTGGAAGAGGCTGACTAGGCAACCCCAAACATCTACCCCGCTCTGCCTGAAGCCCCTCCACTGAAGCCCTCCACTGAGGCCCCTCCACTGAAGCCCCTCCACTGAGGCCCCTCCACTGAAGCCCTCCACTGAAGCCCCTCCACTGAGGCCCCTCCACTGAAGCCTCTCCACTGAAGCCCCCCACAGAAGCCCCTCCACTGCCTGAAGCCCCTCCACTGAAGCCCTTCACTGAAGCCCCTCCACTGGCTTTTTGTTGCTTTTGCTTTAGCAAGACTCCCGGTGGGCGGGGGGGCTTCTTTTCAAATGCAGATACTCTTAGCAGGAGAATGGGCCTTTTTTGTTTTTGGGACAGAGTCTCGCTCTGTTGCCCAGGCTGGAGGGCAGTGGTGCCATCTCAGCTCACTACAACCTCCACCTCCCGGGTTCAAGCGATTCTCCTGCCTCAGCCTCCTGAGTAGCTGGGGTTACAGGTGCACACCACCATGCCAAGTGAAGTTTTTAAGTTTTAATTTGATTAATTATTTTTATTTTTATTTTTTGAGATGGAGTCTGGCTTTGTCACCAGGCTGGAATGCAGCGGCACAATCTCGTCTCACTGCAACCTCCGCCTCCCGGGTTCAGGCGATTCTCCTGCCTCAGCCTCCAGAGTAGCTGGGATTACAGGCACCTGCCACCATGCCTGGTTAATTTTTTTTATTTTTAGCAGAGATAGGGTTTTACCATGTTGGCCAGGCTAGTCTCCAACTCCTGATCTCATGTGATCCGCCTGCCTTAGCCTCCCAAAGTGCTAAGATTATAGGTGTGAGCCACCGTGCCTGGCCAGAATTGGTCTTGATAGCAATGGACTCATTTCTTAGCCCTGCTAAAGATCACTTCCACCTGCTCTATTCTTGAAGCCCTTTATTCCATCATCTCCTCCCCCTTTGGGAGATGTGGTGGGACCACATTCATCACGGGAGGGGTTTGCATAGGAATTAAGCAACCAAGCTCTGGGAGCCTGGCTATGACTTGCAGAAAAGTCACTTCCTAGCTGTGTGACTTTGAGATAGTGACTCAACCTCTCTGAGCCTCAGTTTCCTCATCTGTAAAATGGAGACAATAATCATACCTACTTCTTAGGGCTGTGAAGGTTGAATAAAATCACACATATATACATTTGGCACACTGCAGTGCAGAGAGCTGTACATTGTAGCTATTATTATTGTTGTTGTTTATCATGTGAGCCAGAAAAACTCATAAGTCACCTTCACTTTGTTACTAAACCATTGCCTAAGTAGAGTTGAGCTCAGGGTCAAGCCTTTGGATGAGCTCAGTGCAGGGAAGGTAAACATGAGTTTACTTCTCCTCTCTGGCCTCAACATTGCTTACCTGAAAACTAGGCTGGTTGTGAACTGAGTTCAGATGATGAGTGCAAAGTACCCGGAATATTTTAGGAGCTAGACACGTGTTATCACCATCACATCAAGCTGAATATTGACTTTTAAAAATGAATCCTGTGATTTTTTTAATGTGATTTTTTAATGCACTTTTATTATAATTTATTTTTTGAGACAGAGTCTTGCTCTGTTGCCCAGGCTGAAGTGCAGTGGTACGATCACAGCTCACTGCAGCCTCAACCCCCCAGGTTCAAGTGACACTCCCAACTCAGCCTCCCAAGTAGCCGGGACCACAGGCATGCACCAGCACACCTGGCTAATTTTTTATTTTTAATAGAGGCAGGGTCTTGCTACGTTGCCTAGGCTGGACTCAAACTCCTGGACTCAAGTGATCCTCCCACCTCAGCCTCCCAGCATGTCGGGATTACAGGTGTGAGCCCCCATGCCTGGCCTAATGCTCCTTTAGAGAGGGCCACTCTTGTTGTCATATGGGACCTTTGCAGCCCTGGGGACTGGACATTGAGTAGCCGGGCAGAGGAAGTCGCCTGCCTTGCTGGTTGAGAGACTGAGTTCCATTCCTCGCTTCCTTCTCCTGGCCGTGTGCCTCAGACCCTCAGTTTTCTCACCTGCAAAATGGGGGTGTAAATAGGGCCGACCCCTTGGGATCATTATTTGGGATGGTGCTTGCAGAGTTCACCTGTGGGAATGAGGCCGGTTCATCCAGGGTCCAGTTCACCTTTGCAAGCTGAGGTCTCCAAGGGAGAGGCAGGAATCAGTTGAAGGAAGTAGCCTTGAATGGAGATCCTCAGTCCAGCTGAGTGGCAGAATCACCTGGGAGGCTTTAACCAAAACTCCCATATGCCCAGGCCGTGCCCCAGGCCAATTAAGACTCTGACTCTCTGAGGGTGGGGTTGAGCAGCAAATATTTTTAAAGCTCTCAGGTGATACCAGTGTGAAGCCAAGGTTGCAATCCAACAGGCTGGCGGAGGTTCTCAGACTTTACCATGTGCCAGGACCACCTGGAGGCTGGCTAAAACCCAGGGGGCCGGCCCACCCCCAGGGCCTTTGATTGAGTAGGCCTGAGGTGGGGCCCAAGAATATGCATTTCTAACAAGTTCCCAGGTGACGCTGATGCTGCTTGTCCTGGGACCACACTTTGAGAAGCACTGGGCTAGGGCAATGTGTTTTAAACTGTGAATGGTGAAATCAGTTTATTGGATGGTAGCCAGCATTTTAAAATAGAACAGAGCAGAAGAGAAAAGATTAGAACACATGATAAGAATATGGATTTGAGACTGGGTGCGGTGGCTCACATCTGTTAATCTCAGAACTTTGAGAGGCTGAGGCCGGAGGATCATTTGAGCCCAGGAGTTTGAGACCAGCTTGGGCAACATAGTGAGATCTGCCTCTAATTTTATTTTATTTTTTGAAAAAAGAATATTGATTTGAACTGGGCATGGTGGCTCACACCTGTAATCCCAACACTTTGGGAGGCCGAGGTGGGAGGATTGCTTGAGCCCCTCGAGCCCAGGAGTCAAGACCAGTCTGGGCAGCACAGCAAGATCCCATCTCTATAAATTAAGAAGAAAAACAACTTACCTGGGTAAGTATTATTATATTATATTACCTGGGTAAGTATTATTATATTATATTACCTGGGTAAGTATTATTATATCATATTGCCTGGGTAAGTATTATTATATTACCTGGGTAAGTATTATTATATCACCTGGGTAAGTATTATTATATTATATCACCTGGGTAAGTATTATTATATTACTTGGGTGTTGCCTGTTGCATGCCTATAGTCCCAGCTGCTCTAGAGGCTGAGGGAGGAGGATTGCCTGAATCCAGGAGTTGGAGGCTGCAGTGGGCAAGGATCACACCGCTGCACTCCAGCCTGGGTGACAGAGCAACACCCCAACTGTGTTTTTTTAAAAAAGAATATTGATTTGTGAAACTTCTAAATTCATTTGATTAGATAATATAGATACATTTACATACACAACATATGTATGTATGTTTGTATGTATTGGCTGCAATGTATTTCTTCCTGTGGACCACATTTTTTTTGAGATGGAGTCTGACTCTGTTGCCCAGGCTGGAGTGCAATGGCTCGATTTCGGCTCACTGCAACTTCCACCTCTCAGAAGTGATTCTCCTGCCTCAGCCTCTCCATTAGCTGGGATTACAGGCACGTATCACCATGCCCAGATAATTTTTGTATTTTTAGTAGAGACCAGGTTTCGCCATGTTGGCCAGGATGGTCTTGAACTTCTGGCCTGAGGTGGACCACCATGTTTAAAAAAACAAGTCAACTGGCTGGGCAAGGTGGCTCATGCCTGTAATCCCAGCACATTGGGAGGCAAAAGTGGGAGGGAGGATTGCTGGATTCCAGGATTTTGAGACCAGCCTGGGCAACATGGCAAAACCCTGTCTCTAAAAAAATACAAAAATTAGCTGGGCATGGTGGTGCATGCTTGTAGTCCTAGCTACTCTGGAGGCTAAGGTGGGAGAATTGCTTGAGCCCAAGAAGTTAAGCCTACAATGAGCAGAGATTGGTCCACTGCACTCCAGCCTGGAGCCTAGGTAATAGAGTGAGAATGTTTAAAAAAAAAAAAAAAAAAAAAAAAAAAAAAGAAAGACAAGGAAAGGAAAAGAAAGGAAGAAAGAAAAAAATATATATGTAGTAAGCCGGGCGTGGTGGCTCACACCTGTAATCTCAGCACTTTGGGAGGCCAACATGGACAGATCACTTGAGGTCAGGAGTTCAAGACCAGCCTGTGTCTCTACTAGAAATACAAAAAAAAAAAAAAATAGTCGGGGTGGTGGCACCTGCTTGTAATCTCAGCTACTTGGGAGGCTGAGGCATGAGAACTGCTTGAACCTGGGAGTCAGAGGTTGCAGTGGGCTGAGATCGTGCCTGTGCACTCCAGCCTGGGTGACAGAGTGAGACTGTCTCAAAAAAAAAAAAAATTGTATTCCTGTACGCATGTAGACACCCATACACACGTCAGTGAAGCAAAACTTACACTGAACAATATTTACTCTTACAACCCTCAATGTACACCAGTATTTTCTCTTTTCTTCCTTTCTTTGCTATTCTATTTCATTTCTTCAAAATTCGATGGAAGCCCATTTAATTGATCTCACGCCCCCTCAGAGGTTTGAAAACCTGTGGTTTGGAGACCCTGACCCCAGAAGATCCCAAACACCCTGTCCTCTGAAAGTCCTCCTGAGTGGGTGGGAATTGGGGTCTGCCACCAGGATAAGCTGAAGAAGACCACGGAGGAGGCAGATATGTATGAGAGCAAGTACAGGGAGGTCAGCAAGACCTTGGAGCTCCTCAAGAACTCAGTGGAGAAACTGTTCAGGAAGATAAACTGTGATGCCAGCAAGATCCGGGTGCAGTTAGGGGAGACGGGGGAAGTCACTGACATCAACCTTCCGCAGTATTTTGGTGAGTCAAGCTGGGGCCCTTTGGACTCTTAGGAGCCATTTCCAGAACTTTCTGTGACTGGGCATGAGGACTTACTCTTATGGAGTAGTGAGCTTGGTGGTGAAGTGTGTGGGTACTAAAGCCAGCCTGCCTGGGTTCGAATCCTGGGTCTACCCTTAATAGCTCTGCAGCCTTGAGCCAGTTTCTTTTTTGTTTTGTTTTGTTTGTTTCGAGACAGGGTCTTGCTCTGTTGCCAGGCTGGAGGGCAGTGGTGCAACCACGGCTCACTGCAGTTGCAACCTCCTGGGCTTAGGTGATCCTCCCACCTCAGTCTCCCAAGAGGCTGGGACTACAGGCAGGCGCTGCCATGCCCGGCTAAATTTTTGTGTTTTTTGTAGAGACAGGGTCTTGTCACATTGCCCAGGCTGGTCTCAAACTCCTGGGCTCAAGTGTTTCACCCTCCTTGGCCTCCCAAAGTGCTGGGATTACAGGTATGAGCCACTGCACCCGGCCAGGGAAGGTTTCTGAACCTCTCTGTGCTTCAGATTTTTGATCTACAAAAATGGGTATCTTTTAATGCCTTCAGTTTTTTTAAAAAAAATTGGTGTAAACTCAGTATCTACCTCATAAGACTGTTGGGAGGCTTAAATACTTGTGTAGTTATTAGAGAAAAATGATATCATCTCATTAAATGCAGAAGCAGCATTTAATAAAATTCAGCATCCATTCATGATTATAAAAAAGAAAACTCTCAGCAAACTAGAACTAGAAGGAAACATTATTAACTTGATGAAAGACATGTACAAAAATCCACCCAAAACTAGGCCAGGCGTGGTGGCTCATGTCTGTAATCCCAGCACTTTGAAAGGCCTGAAAGGCCAAGGCAGGCAGATCACTTGAGGTCAGGAGTTCAGGACCAGCTTGGCCAACATGGTAAAACCCCGTCTCTACTAAAAATACAAAAATGGTGGTGCATGCCTGTAGTCCCAAGTACGTGGGAGGCTGAGGCAGGATTCCTTGAACCCAGGAGGTGGAAGTTGTAGTCGGTCAAGATTGCACCACTGCATTCCAGCCTGGGCAACAGATTAAGGCTCCATGTCAAGCAAACAAACAAAAAACACTGAAAACTACAGCAAACCTCATCCTTCATAGTGAGAAGTGGAATGCTTTTCTTCTAAGATCAGGAACAAGGCAGGGATGTCTGTGTGCTGTCACCATGCCTACTCAATGTTGCACTGTAGGCTCTAGCCAATGCAATAAAGCACGAAAAAGAAATAAAGGGCACACAGATTAGAAAGGAAGGAATAAAGTGCTCAGAGTAGTGCCTGCATTTAGCAAATCTATTAATAATCACATGCATTTCTAGCCATTGTCCCTAAGCTCAGAGTGGACAGGGAGGGACATACCTGCACAGATCCTAACAATTTGGAATGAATGGTTTTCACTGCTCCTAGAATTAAAACTCATATTCTTTCTTTCTTTTGAGACAGATTCTTACTCTGTCACCAGACTGGAATGCCATGGCACCATCTCAGCTCACTGAAACCTCCGACTCCCTAGTTCAAGCAATTCTCCTGCTTCAGTCTCCTGAGTAGCTGGGATTATAGGCACGCACCACCATGCCCAGCTAATTTCTGTATTTTTAGTAGAGATGGTGTTTCACCATGTTGGCCAGGATGGTCTCGTTCTCTTGACCTCATGATCCATCCACCTAGGCTCCCTAAGTGCTAGGATTACAGGCGTGAGCCACCGTGCCCATCCAAACCTCAGATTCTGAATATACTCTGTGTTTGGGAGGTTCCCCAAGCACATCCTATCCCCCTGGCCACATTCAGTGCTTTGCTAGAAGACTCCCAGGACTCAGTATATAGTCACACGTGTGGCTATGATTTATTACAGTAAAAGGGTACAGAACAAAATTAGCAAAGCAATGTGTTAGTATGGACCATGTGATACACCATATTGGGTAGACTGTTTAGGCAGAGTGAGCCACTCTTTTAAAAAAAAGATTAAAAAAAATTTTGTGGGTACATAGGTATGTATTTTGTGGGGTACATGAGGTATTGTGGTACAGGCATGTAGTGCCTAACAATCACATGGAAAATGGGGTGTCATCCCCTCAAGCATTTCTCTTTTGTGTTAGAGGCAATTCAATTATACTGTTTTAGTTATTTGAAAATGAACAATTAAATTATTTTGACTATAGTCACCCTGTTGTGCTATCAAATACTAGTTCTTATTCATTCTTTTATCCATTTATTTATTTATTTATTTTTTATAGAGATGGGATCTTGCCTTGTTGCCCAGGCTGGTCTCAAACTCCTGTGCTCAAGTCATCCCCTTGCCTTGGCCTCCCAAAGTGCTGGGATTACAGGCATGAGCCATCATGCCTGGTCTTATGCATTCTTTCTGTTTTTTGGATTCATTAACCATCCCTCCGTCCCTCCCGCCTGCCACTGCCTTTCCCAGCCTCTGATGAACATCCTTCCACTCTCTATCCCCATGTGTTCATTGTTTTGAGTTTTTCATCCTGCAAATAAGTGAGAGCATGTGAAGTCTGTCTTTCAGCGCCTGGCTTGCATCACTTACCAGAATGACCTCCAGTTCCACCCGTGTTGTTGCAAACGACAGGATCTCACGCTTTTTTATGGCTGAATAGTGCTCCATCATGTATATGTACCATATTTTCTTTTTTATTTTTTCTTTGAGACAGAATTTAGCTCTCGTCACCCAGGCTGAAGTGCAATCATGCGATCTTGGCTCACTGCAACCTCCACCTCCTGGGTTCAAGTGATTCTCCTGCCTCAGCCTCCTGAGTAGCTGGGACTACAGGTACCTGCCACCATGCCCGGCTAATTTTTGCATTTTTAATAGAGATGCAGTTTCACCACATTGGCCAGGCTGGTCTCGAACTCCTGACCGCAGGTGATCCACCTGCCTTGGCCTCTCAACGTGCTGGGGTTACAGGTGTGAGTCGCCACGCCTGGCCACCACGTTTTCATTCAAGTGAGCCACTCTTATCAGTTAATAGTGTTGGGAACCTTCCTGAAATCCAGGTTCCCAGAGGCCAGCCCAAGCCTGACCTAGTCAGCAAGGCTCTCAGCGGAGAGAGCCTCATCCTGCTGTGTTGACTTTTTTCTGCATCCAGCCTTTGGGCTCTTCCTAGCCTGGCCCTGATTACATTTCTCATCTCCTGTCATCCTGCTCTGTCCCTGGCTCACCACCTGTAGCCACACTGTTCTTCTCTCGATCCTTCCAAGCTACCCCACTGCTGCCCCTGCATCTTGTTCCCATCTCGGGACTTTTGCACGGGCTGTTCCTGGAAAGCCTGCCCCACGCCCGGTTCCTTCTAGTTCTCAGTTCCGTTGTCCTCCCTGCACTGGAGCTGCCCCATCCCACCCATCTGAAGCTGCCTCCACCCTGCCAGCACTGCTATTCCCTCTCACGGTGGTCCTAGTATTTAGCATTCACCCAATTTGTCTCCATGGAAAGGTCACTTTCAATGTCTGAATCTATGTGGTTCCTGAGATCTGATAGCAAGTTTTGGATGTTAATGATTTTATTTGTTATTTTATTATTATTATTTTTTTGAGAGACAGAGTCTTACTCTGTTGCTCAGGCTGGAGTGTAGTGGCACAATCTCGGTTCACTGCAACCTCTGCCTCAGGGGTTCAAGTGATTCCCCGGCCTTGGCCTCCCAAGTAGCTGGGATTACAAGCACCAGATACCCCTCTGGCTAATTTTTGTATTATTATTTTTTGAGACAGAGTCTCGATCTGTTATCCAGGCTGGAGTGCAGTGGTAGCATCTCGGCTCTCTGCAACCTCCACCTCCTGAGTTCAAGTGATTCTCCTGTCTCAGCCTCCTGAGTAGCTGGGACTACAGGCATGCACCACCACACCCAGCTAATTTTGTATTTTCAGTAGAGACGGGGTTTCACCATATTGGCCAGGCTGGTCTTGAACTCCTGACCTCAAGTGATCCACCTGCCTTGGCCTCCCAAAGTGCTGGGATTATACGTGTGAGCCACCACACCTGGCCTAATTTTTGTATTATTAGTAGAGACAGGGTTTCACCATGTTGGCTAGGCTGGTCTTGAACTCCTGACCTCAAGTGATCCACCTGCCTTGGCCTCTCAAAGTGCTGGGATTACAGGCGTGAACCATTGTGCCCAGCCTGGATGCTAATATTTTCGATCCCTGATTTTCAGATATAGCAGCAGCAGTCTGGATAGTGTGAGATTTATTCAGAAAACATATCCAAATCCAGTAGTCACTGAATCAGATAATGAACATATGGATGGCGGGGCCGACTCTAGTGATCTGCTCAGTTGTTGGACTCGGCTTTCTCTCTGTCCCTCCAAGCACACAGAAGCTCTGGTAGGGCAAGGGCTGCGTTTGTGTTGTCAGTGTTGTCACTGTTTAGTTTCTCCTCCATTGCATCCTTCGTGTCTAGCACGGTGCGTGGCGTGGTAGGCCTCGAGTAATCATTTGCAAATGAATGAATGGATGAATGAATGACTCTTATGACTGCAGGGAGCTATAGAGCTGCAGTGCAAGGGGATGTCCCCTGAATGAGGCAGGTCAGGGAAGCATTCCTGCAGGTGGCAAGGATTTGAGTTTTAGAACACCTCGGGGGGTTATTCAGGGAAGTGTGTAGGGAAAGGCATTCTGGCAGAAGGAACAACTTGAGCAAAGGCGTGGAGACTGGAAACAGAGCGCTGGGGCAAGCCAGGAGTTTAAGGTGGGTCTCCCAATTTTTAGTGTAACCTGGTATTTCTCAACCTTCTTTTCGTTATCATCCTGCTAAGGAGCCTCTCTAGACATACTTTTCCTAATTGTCCTCCTTATGAATGTAATATTTTAATAGCATTGGGGTACTGTATGTCTGCTTATGTCCCGTGTGTATCTGTGTTGTATACAGTAAGGAGTCAGAGGCCAGGCGCGATGGCTCACACCTGTAATCTCAGCACTTTGGGCGGCCAACACAGGAGGATCGCTTTAGCCAGGAGTTTGAGACCAGCCAGATCCGGTGTCTACAAAAAAATATATAATAATTAGTGGGGCCTGGTGTTATGTGCCTTTGGTCGCAGCTACTCAGGAGGCTGAAACAGGAGAATCGCTTGAACCTGGGAGTTTGAGGTCGCAGTGGGCCAAGATTGTGCCATTGCACCCCAGCCTGGGTCATAGAGCCAGACCTTGTCTCAAAAAAAAAAAGAAAAAGAAAAAGGTAGTCAGAATTCTTTTCCTCTCAAGAAGCACATTTCAGCCTCTGAGGGTGAGGAGTGATGTTATCCTGTTGAGAACACCAGGTGTCATCCCAGAGAAAGCCCTGTTCTTGTCAGAGCCCAGATCCCGCACTTCCTGTACCTCCTGCTCCTCCCCACCCTCTGCAGCGGGGGGCGCCGTCCCAGTGCCCCCAGGCCCAGGTCTCTTGGTCCTGCTTCTTGTTCTTCAGCCATCATTGAGAAGAAGACCAACGACCTGCTGCTGTCGGAGACCTACAGGCGCATCCTGGAAGTGGAAGGGGCAGAGACCGAGGTCCTGCCCCCCTTCGTCAACCCTCTCTGCGGCGGCCGTGCCCTCCTCAAGCCCCCAGAACCCATCAAAGTCATCCCCCCAGTGCTGGGGGCTGATCCCTTCAGCGACAGGTTGGAAGATGGTGAGTTCTCTCTCTCCCAATCTGTGCAGGTTGCTAGGAAACCTGTGCCTTCAGGTCTGGGGAGGCTGTGTCCAGGTGCCCAAGAGGGTCTGCAGTGTCGAGCCTCAGTTTCCCTTCTTTATGAGCCCTTGTGGCCCACCAGCTCCCTTGATTGCCATCTTGGCTGTGGCCACTTGATGTCATTTGCTTGGGGACTTTTCTCTCTATGATGCTAGAGTGGCACAGATCCTGAAGTTTAGTTATTTTGGATATTTTTAAAAGTCACAACTACCTTTTGATCATTTAAAATGAACCTTAAAATATCAAAAGTTTATAAATTGGCAAGTTGTGGATAGACAGGGTTTCCGGACTCTGTGTCTCACGCTCACCCTATCTGTGCTCCTGAGTCTTACTCACCCATGACCTCCCTTTCCCTGACCCATTGTGCCCCTGAGGCCCCATTCTCGGCCCCTCCCCATTTTTGTCCCCTAACCCCACGATTGAAGCAGCTTCAACGTGGTCCATGCCAGAGGCCAGATGCTCAACCGTGGCTCTTCCCACACCAGCCCATTGATCCTCCTTCTGTTCCAAGGAAGAAACTCACTCATCCCCTCATGTGGGGAGCCAGGCCCTTGCTCTGAAGGCAGGAATCAGATTGGTCTCATCTGCTTTTTAGAGAGCAGTCTGGCCACGTATATGGGAACCAATCCTTCCAGAAAGACTTATTCAAGGGTTGAAGATGAAAGGCGGAGGAGTGGAGGCTGTTCATTGCAGCCCCAAACCAGAAACAAGTATAACGCTCATCCCTTAGAGACTGGTGAAATCAGGTGCAGCTCATCCATCCATGCAGTGCAATTCCAAGCAGCCCCCAAAAGAAGGCACGGGGCCAATATGAAAGGACTGGGGAGATGCCCTTGATATTAAGACAAAAAGGGAAACACAGTCAGTTGCACAACAGCTGTCTGGGCCTCCTGAGAAGTACCATATTGTATAATCCCTTCTTTCTAAAAACATTCTCTACATATGCACGCAATACACAGGCACACACACGCATGTGTGTGTACATATATGTGTATGTGTGTATATATATACAGAGCGTGTGTTTGTATGTGTATATATATATATATATATATGTATATGTATATACACACATACACTTTTTTTTTTTTTTTGCCAGTTCTCAGACAGGGGTGATTTCCCCTTTATGGGACATTTGACAATATCTGAAGATATTTTTGGTTGTTACAACTGAAAGTGATGGCGTTGCTGTCATCTAGTGGCCAAGGACGCTGCTAGAAATCTCACAATGCACAGAACAGCACTTTACAACCCCGATATGTAATAAGATATATGGAAAATGAGAGAGAGAGGGAGGGAGGAAGGAAGGCTCAGAGGCAGGAAGAGGAGCAGGAGGAGGAGGAGGGAGGGAGGGGCGATGAGAGAAAGGGAAGGAGGAAGGAGGAAGGTTTTTAGATGATGCATAAAAAACCAGATGTATATAAACCGCCTGTTACAGTGGATAATTCTGGATGGTGGTTTGCAGAGAACTTTGCATTTCTAAGTTAAACAATTCTGTATTGTTTGAAATTTTCTCTTACAATGATCTTGCATGACTTTAGTAATTAGAGAAATAAAATCTTTTTTTTTTTTTTTGAGACGGAATCTCGCTCTGCAAGGCTGGAGTGCAGTGGCACAGTCTCTGCTCACTGCAGCCTCCGCCTCCCGGGTTGAAGTGATTCTCCTGCCTCAGCCTCCGGAGTAGCCGGGACTACAGACACTCACCACCACGCCCAGCTAATTTTTGTATTTTTAGTAGAGACAGGGTTTCACCATGTTGGCCAGGATGGTCTCCATCTCTTGATCTTCTGATCTGCCCACCTCGGCCTCCCAAAGTGCTGGGATTACAGGCGTGAACCACCGTGCCCAGCTAAAAAATCAGTTTTTTAAAAGTTGCCCCCATTTCTCTGAGCAGCATTTTATGTGTGTCAAGGATGGAGGGAGAGCCCCCCAACAAGCACACATACACACACACGCGAGCACATACATGCACGCACACACATCCAGCACCGACACACACATGCACAGAGATCCTGTGTGTTTCAGCTGAGGAGACTGAAACGTAGCAGGAGTGGAAGCTAGATCCAATGCCACCCATTATAGCACAACTTCCATAGCCCTTTCAGTTCCTAAAAGGTTGGGGGGAGCGGTGGGCAGAGCTGCTGGTAAAGTTGTGCTCACAAGGTCAGAAATGTACAGATACTGTCTTCACATCTATTCAGGGAAATGTCGATGAACTTTAGGTTCTCCCAGCCCACTGGGAGATTGCAGAGACTACAGGTGTGAATTAGAAGAGAGGCCACTTCTGGGTAATTAATTAGGCAAAGGTGCCCCTTCTGGTATATACAGCTCTGTAATCAAGTGGGGGCTGGATTTCAGCCCATCCATCTACCCTTCTCCTCTAAGTGTCTTTGTGCAGTGCACTTCCTGAACAACTGCACTTGGTGACTCTGTCTCCTTAACATTAAACCAAGCATTCTTCACATCCTCGTTTGGGAGAAAACTAGTCATTGTCTGGGCAGCCCCAAGAAGTATATTTCTGTTCATTCTCTGGCTCCTTGAAACCTGAGAATTTCCGTGCTCCACTCCCCAATGTTATGGAGGGACGCCAAACCAGGCTTGGCCATCCCTGCTTTGGGCAGAGGGACAGACTCGCTGGGAAGGAAGCCCCAGCCCTGGGTGTGATTTCCCAGCGCCTCACACAAATCTGGTCTTGGTGCAGTGGAACAGCCCCTGGACCACAGCAGCCTTCGGCAGCTGGTGCTCGACAATTACATCCTGAAGGAGAATCGGATTTAGGAAATGCGCGGAGACGGCCTGCCAGAGAAGGCAGATGACCTCAGGTCCAGGAAGAGGGCAACCGTGTGAGGTGCGTGGATCGGGCTGCCTTTGCACCGGAACCGAAAGAATAAATGTTTTGTTCTGCAGCCTTGTACCTGTCACACGTTACTAAGGGCTTTGGGTGCTGGGGCCACCTCTGGGCTGGGGCGGAGGAGCAAGAAGTAAAAGCGGGAATGGGAGGTGGGGACCGTGTGAGGCCATCACAGCCCCTGGGACCCTCTGAGCTGGAGGCCAGCACAGGCGACCCCCAGCCATGTAGACACAGATACAGACGTGGTCCACCAGGTAGCAGGGACTAGCCTAGGGGCGGGCCCGCACTGGAGCCAAACTGTGGATCCTGAGACCCCACTGGCCATGCGGGGCGTGGCCAACACTCGAAAACAGGAAGTAGGAGCTGGGGGTGCCCTGGATCTGCTTCTCTGGGTGTGTCTGTGTGTGCGTGTGTGTATGTCTGCGTTTCTGGGTGTCTGTGTCTCTGTGTGTTTGTATCTGTGTCTGTGTGTTTGTATCTCTTTGTGTATCTGAGTGTGTCTCTGTGTGTCCATGTGTGTACCTATGTGTGTCGCAGAATATCTGTGTGCGTCTCTGTATGTTTCTGTGTGTCTGTCTCTGTGTGTCTGTACCTGTGGGTGTCTCCGTATATCTGTGTGTCCCTTTGTGTCTCTGCGTGTGTGTATCTGTGTGCATCTCTGTATATCTCTGCGTATCTCTGATGTCTCTGTCTCTGTGTGTCTCTGAGTGTCTGCACTTGTGTTTCTCTGTATGTCTGTGTGTCCCTGTCTGTGTGTCTTTGCTTGTCTGTACCAGCGTGTGTCTCTGTGCGTGTCCGTTTCTCTCTGTGTGTCTCTGCATGTCTGTATCTGTGCGTCTCTGTGTGTCGCTGCGTCTCTGTCCCTGTGTGTCTCTGCATGTCTGTATCTGTGCATCTCTGTGTGTCGCTGCATCTCTGTCCCTGTGTGTCTCTGCGTGTCTGTATCTGTGTGTCTCTGTGTGTCTGTATCTGTGTGTCTCTGTGTATCTCTGCGTCTCTGTCCCTGTGTGTCTCTGCATGTCTGTATCTGTGTGTCTCTGTGTATCTCTGTATCTCTGTCTCTGTGTGTCTCTGCGTGTCTGTATCTGTGTGCCTCTGTGTATCTCTGTGTCTCTGTCCCTGTGTGTCTGTATCTGTGTGTGTCTGTATGTCTCTGCGTCTCTGTCCCTGTGTGTCTCTGTGTGTCTGTATCTGTCTGTGTCTGTATGTGTGTGCATCTCTATATCTCTGTGCGTCTCTGCATGTCTCTGTCTCTCTGTGTGTCTGTCATGGGTGGGCGTGTCACTGTGGAGCTGAGTCCGGACTGCCTTGCCCAGAACCACGCACTGCCCTGCAGTGTCCTGAGTCCCGCCTTCTCGGTGCGGGATTGCATCTCTGACTACAGGAGCCGTGTACGAGGCCCTCGGCCCGGGCTGACTCTGGAGTGCAGGGAGGCTGTGAGGGGGGAGGGGTGTCACAGGGTGTGGAGCATCCTGGGTTGTGGGGCTGGCCCATGACTCCCCTGGGTCCCTGCCCACGCAGCCTGCTGTGAAAGGGGCCCTGGGTCTCTGCAGCCAGGGGATGATTTCATTCGTCCTGTTGATGGCGTAGCCCTGAGCTCCTCCCGCGGGCGGCGCTGTCGCTGTTGAGCCTTGAGGACTGGCCCCAGCTGTGGCTCCTCCGACCTCCTGGACCCTCCTGCCTTTGCCGTGACCCCAGCTCCACTCCCTCACCCAATTTCAGCTTGTTCCCATCATGTCATTGACTTGGGCTGTGTCCTGGGTTCTTGGGTTCTTGGGATTCTCTCTCTTTTTTTTTTTGAGATGGAGTTTCACTCTTGTTGCCCAGGCTGGAGTGCAGTGGTGCAATCTCAGCTCATGGCAACCTTCACCTCCCAGGTTCAAGCAGTTCTCCTCCCTCAGCCTCCCGAGTAGCTGCGGTTACAGGCGCCCGCCACCACGCCTGTCTAATTTTGTATTTTTATTAGAGACAGGGTTTCTTCATGTTGGTCAGGCTGGTCTCGAACTCCTGACCCCAGCTAATCTGCCTGCCTCGGCCTCCCAAAGTGCTGGGATTACAGGCGTGAGCTCCTGCGCCTGGCCGGACTCTTTTTTTTTTGAGATGGAGTTTGGCTCTGTTGCTCAGGCTTGAGTGATATCAGCTCAGTGAGTGGCGTGATCTTGACTCACTGTAACGTTGCCTCCTGGATTCAAGTGAGTCTCTTGCCTCAGCCTACTGAGTAGCTGGGATTACAGATGCCTGCCACCACGCCTGGTTAATGTTTGTAGTTTTAGTAGGGACAGGGTTTTGCCATGTTGACCAGGCTGGTCTCAAACTCCTGACCTCAAGCAATCCGCCTAACTCGGCCTCCCAAAGTGCTGGGAGGGTTCTTGTGATTCTCTTGAGAACCTGAAGTGCCCAAAGTCCACTCCCTGCTTCTCAGGTTTCCTCCGGGGAATTTGCCCTCCCATCTGCAGTCTGTGTGGTTCGGGAGGGCTCTGATTTCAGCCCCAGCACAGGCTGATCAGTTGAGCCAGGCCTGTCCATCAGAGCACTGCCCCTGCCGGTCCACTGTGATCGGCTCAGGGATGTCAGGGGCCCCAGAGGGATCCCATAAGGCCCTGTTCTGATGTTTGCATGGAGCTGGGAGAGAGAGGAGTGTGCCCTTCTAGGATTGCTGAGTGGCTGGAAAGGGGGCAGGAGCTGCTCTCAACTATTTTGCCACTGCCAAGAGTGGGGCAGTGTGACAGAAAACAGAGGCCTCCTCAGCCTCTGAGGGCACTGCCTGGGCTCCTGGATGCAACTGTACCTGAAGCCCCTGGACTTCTTAGTAATTTGAACCTATTTCTTGTTTTCTTTTCTAAGAGTCTCACTCTGCCACCCATGCTGGAGTGCAGTTCACTGCAGCCTTGACCTTCTGGGCTCAGGCGATCTTCCCATCTCAGCCTCCTGAGTAGCTGGGACCACACGTGCACCCCACCATGCCTGGCTATTTATTTTTTTGTAGAGATTGGCTCTCGCTATGTTGGTCTAGGCTGGTCTCAAACTTTGGGGCTCAAGTAATCCTCCTGCCTCAGCTTCTCAGAGTGCTGGCATCACAGGTGGGAGCCACCACACCTGGCCCTGCTTGTTTCTTACACTGGGATTCTTGCAGCCATAATAGGCCTGAATGCTTCAACCATGCAGATGGACACTCAAAATCAAGGGTCAGTTCACATCCAGGCCCAGGCCCCAGATGGGGCCAGAAATCAGTACCCCTCCCCATGTTTGCTGGGGAAGAAGTACAGATGACTTCCACTTTATCTGAAACTAGCAATCACCCTCTTAGGATTAGCAGGCGTGATTGCTGTTCAACAACCTATGTTCCTACTAGGTGTCAGGCCGCTTCCTCCTTGTCACTGTCACTTGCAGGAGAAGCATTCTGATGGCATCTCAAGGGAAGGATGTCATGGAACCAAGGCCCTCTAAATGCTTGAGCTCTTTGGAACAGAGGGCTGTGGTTGTCCAGTTAGCATTCCAGTAAAACGTGGTCCTTGATAGAAACAGTCCTGAGTGGCTGCAAAGGTCTATCTTAAATAAAGAGTCACCAAGATTCAATAATGACTGTAAGGCCATTACTAGCTCCTCTGCCTTTGCCTTCCTTACTCAAGGCACTGTCTGTCAGAGGAATGTCATGACCAAATACACGACCTCCTGTTTATTGGAACACGGCCTCTGGATGGATTTCCATCTGTAGGATATGTGGCCACAAGGTAGCTGTAGCCATCCAGGCTGCAAAGAAGATGGAGGTGGATAAACGGGGCGGCCACACAGCTAACAGACCAGGGTGGGGACAGAGGCGGTACTCGCGGGAGAGAGAGGAGGGCAGGGACCACTCTGCAAAGAGGAGCCCAGGGCGCAGTAGAGGGTCCCCTCCTAGTCTTTCTCTTCTCCGTGGGTGATGATGTGCACCAGGTTCTTGTAGTCCAAGTTGCCAGTCACGTCAGGAGGGAAGGCAGCGAACATCTGGTCAACCTGCAATGAACCAGCAAGACCTGCTGACGTCGAGGGGAGAGGAAGCAAGATGGAGGGGTGGGGGGCCTGTGGGCGGGGCCTGAGTGGAACGGACTGCTGGGGGGCGGGGGATGGGAACCTGGGCCACTCAGAACGTCCTCCGGGAAATGACTTCCCCAGCTCCTTCAGGGCCCCCTCGCACAAGGCCATGCCCTTTCTGGGGCAGCCCACAGCCAGCGGATCGGGTCGGTGCGAGGTATAAAGGCGCGGCCATCTCCCCCAACTTGGGACCTCTTGGGAGAGCTGTGGACCCTCCCTGGGGAGTCAGCGGTGCAGATCTTTGGGCCTGACTCTTGGCTCAACTTCTTCCTCCGTGCACTTTTCCTTTCTTGCCCTTCCCTGCTCTTCCTTCCCTGACCCCAAGGGCCCTCCCAAGTAAACATCCTGCAGAGATGTCCCTGGAAATGCAGCCTTCCAGCGGGATTAAGCCGGGTGCAAACTCAAGGGTTCCAAGGGGCTGGGCAGGTTATATAAGAGAGCAGGATGGGTCCTGTGGCTAAATGAGACACGTGGCAATAATTTCATGCTCTAAGCAGGTCTCTATGCATTGTGAGGAAGGCAGAACCTGCAGTCACGCAGACCTACGTTTGAAGCCAGGCCCTGGCATGTACTATTAGTGTCGTTATTTGATTTTATTATTTTATTTTTGAGATGGAGTATTGCTCTCCTGCCTAGAGTGCAGCAGATGGAGCACAGTGGCGTGATCTTGGCTCACTGCAACCTCTGCCTCCCGGGTAGAGCAATTCTCGTGCCTCAGCCTCCCGAGTGGCTGGGAATACGGGCGTCCACCCCCATGCCCAGCTAATTTTTGTATTTGTAGTAGAGGCAGGGTTTCATCATCTTGGCCAGGCTGCTCTCAGCTCCTGGCCTCAAGTGATCTACTTGCCTCCGCCTCCCACAATGCTGGGATTACAGGCATGATTGCTGTTATTTTAGACAAGTGACTTGACTTCCCTGGGTCTCAGTTTGCCCATCTGTAAAATGACAGTTATGCTAGTCCCTGTCTCATAGAGGGGCACAGAATGGAATGAGGCCAGAGCTCGGAAGATGATATCTGGTTCTCTGTCAGTGTGGAGTCAGGGGTGCTTCGGGAAAGAGGGGGAGATGGAGCCCCCTGGAGGTTGAACCCAGGAGCTGGGGTGCAGGGAGTGCTCGAAGGACCCCATTACCTCCTCTTTGGAAAACCTCTCCGCCTGCGTGGTCAGCATGTCCCGAACGCTGCAGAGAGAGGAAAGCAGGTGTTGGTGTCAGGTGTATGTGTGTAGGGGGGTGGAGGGCAAGCAGGGAACCCCCTCCTCCCCACAGACCCCACTCACTAATCAGCCTTTAGCACCCCTTTGCCTTCAGGGTCAAACACTTTGAATGCGTTGAGAATGGTTTCCTCAGGGTCCGCTCCTGAAATGGAACACAGGGCTTACATGTACTGGGGGTGGCTGGGAACCAGTGGCGCCCCAGGCAGCAGGACCCAAGTCTCCCCAGAAATGAAGGGGCCAGAGCAAGGCTGCTTTGCATGGAGGAAAAAGACTCTGCTTTCATTTGATCACTGAGCCTCTGCATTTCGAAAGAGAGGGCTGAGAGCCCAAGGTCAAACACGATCTAGATTTGAAAGCTGGGATTTGAATCTTAATGCACACCCTTGCTAGCTGTGTGGCCTCAGACAAGTGACTTTCTGTCTCTGAGTCTCAGTTCCCCATCTGTAAACTGGAGATAAGAATAGAGCTTACCTCCTACTTGCTATTAAGGGGGATAATGCATATGAAATGGCTAGCATGAGGTTTGACTTAGGTAAGTCTTGGAGCTGTGTTTTTTTGTTTTATTTTTTTGTTTATTTTGAGACAGACTCTCACTTTTACCCAGGCTGGAGTACAGTGGCACAATCTCGGCTCACTGCAACCTCCACTTCCTGGGTTCAAGTGATTCTCCTGCCTCAGACTCCTGAGTACCTGGGACTACAGGTGCAGCCTACCATACCCAGATAACTTTTTTGTGTTTTTAGTGGAGACGGGGTTTCACCATGTTGACCAGGCTGGTCTCAAACTCCTGACCTCAAGTGATCCGCCCACCTCGGCCTCTGAAAGTGCTGGGATTACAGGCATCAGTCACTGTGCCGGGCCAAGTTGCTGTTTTTATTATTTTTTCCAATGGTGCTTTATCTCTTTGAAAGCTAATCATCTTCTACCAGCCCCCCTGAAGACACACACACAGACAGATGGGGACACACACACACACACACACACACACACACACACCCTTACCCTTAAGTTTCTCCCCAAACATTGTGAGGAACACAGTAAAGTTAATTGGACCCGGAGCCTCCTTGATCATTTCATCAATTTCTTCATTTTTCACGTTCACACGCCCTAGGGTAGGAAACACACGCTCAGATTCTCCAAACTGGGGGAGAAAGAGTCATCCTGACACTGCCACTAGCTCCTGGGACTCCACTTCAAGAAATCTAGTCTAGAAGTAATCAGAGATGGGGTGGATGGAAGCAAAGATCTTATGTGAGAAGATGTTCTTGACAGTGTTATTTATAAGAACCAAATGACTGGAAACAACCTGATGTGGGAAGGGGTTCATTATGTTTTTTCTTCCAGATAGGGTCTAGCTCTGTCACCCAGGCTGGAGTGCAGTGGTGCAATCTCAGCTCACTGTAACCTCCGCCTCCCAGGTTCAAGCCATTCTTGTGCCTCAGCCTCCCAAGTAGCTGGGATTACAGGTGCATGCCACCATGTCCAGCTGATTTTTGTGTGTGTGTGTGTGTGTATATATATATATATATATATATTTTTTTTTTTTTGGAGAGACATGGTCCTGCCATGTTGCCAGGCAGGTCTCAAAGTCCTGGGCTTAAGTGATCCTCTGGCCTTGGCCTCCCAAAGTGCTGGGATTATAGGTGTGAGCCACCACACCTGGCCAGTTCGTTATATTTAAAATAGTGTCTTCAGAACCTGGAACATTTGATGCAGATATTTTCATTTTTCACTTAAATAGGAAAGGCTTATATTGTAAATTAGCCCTTGACAGTTGGAGGCAGAAGAGACAGATCAGGATCACCTGAGGGAACTTTTTCAAGTTAAACCTGCTGTAACCTACAGCCTTGGCGATTCCGATTTACCTGCTCTAGTCCTGCCACAAGCCTACCTTTGTGCAAATAAGAAAAATCTGTCACTTTTTAAGCCAATGTATGTTTTAAGTATAAAAAGCTACATTCACTACAAATGTGAATAGTTCCCTGTAGAATTGTGCAGTGTGCAACCTGCACAGCTGTGTATGGTTGCCCTGAGTTCTAAGGTCAGGAGTAAGTGGTGGTGGTGGGTAGCAGATTGGACATGTATATTTTGAAGAAACTCCATGTACTCATGCTCACACTATTGAGATGATACACTTTAGAAGAAGAATTCAAAATAGAATGACTCTAATAATTTAAAAAACTAAAACCCAAACCAAACAGACATGTCTAGAGAGATTTAGAGAAAAGAAACTGAAACGTTCACGATGGAACATGGCCTTCTGGGTGACGTTGCTTTCTCCTTTATACTTTTCTGCATTTTCCCCATTTTCTGCTGTGAGCCGGCATTACATTCAAAATCACACACAAAAGTTATTTCAAGAGAAGAAAGGTACGTGAAGCTACTCAAAGACGAAACGCCCCTTTCCCATCCCCTGAAAGTGGTCTTAAAGGCCAGTTGTGGTGGAGTTGTTTCTTTGGGAAATGACACCGTCTTGACCTTTTCTGATGGTCCCACCTCCTGCCCCTCATGGATGTGGGATAAAGAGATCCTCCTGCAGGGATAGAGGGGGTGACATACCGAGGGCAGCAAAGGTGTCTCTCAGATCGTTCTTGTCGATGAAGCCATCCCTGTTCTGGTCCATGATGGTGAAGGCCTGGGGAAGGGAAGTGATTGGCAGCTCAGCCTGGGAGAAACTGGCAGAGTTGCCCAGGAGGTTGGGCCAACGACTTGGCAGAAGCGGGATTCTGGGATCTTCAAAGATCCTTGTAGGACCTCAAAAGTCAACAACTAATCCAATAGTTTCTTCAAAATGGAAGGCCTCGTATGGCCCAGCCATTCCGCTGCTAGATACATAGGCAAGAGAATTGAAAGCATGTCCACATAAGAGCCTGTACACAAAGCCAGGTGCGGTGGCTCACGCCTGTAACCCCAGCACTGTGGGAGGCTGAGGCGGGTGGATCACTTGAGGCCAGGAGTTCAAAACCAGTCTGGCCAACATGGGGAAACCTCGTCTGTACTAAAAATACAAAAATTAGCCAGGTGTGGTGGGACATGCCTGTAATCCCAGCTGTTCGAGAGGCTGAGGCAGAAGAATCACTTGAACCCGGGAGGTGGAGGTTGCTGTGAGCTGAGAATGTGCCGCTGCATTCCAGCCTGGGCAACAGAGTGAGACTCTGTCTCAAAAACAAACAAAACCAAATGAGGAATCATGGCTACGTTTTTGAGATCTTTGCATCCCCTGCCCACAGCCCTGGCAGCTGATTCTGGAGGTTGGGGCAGAGTGAGGGAAAGAGGCAGCTGTAGCTTTCTCCCTGGAAGGCGGCTATCTCAAGTTCAGATATGACGCTTGTCTCAGGAATTTCTCTTTCCCTATGGGACACCACACTCCTGCAGTCTGAATGTTAGGGAGGACAAAGGCATAACAGTTCATGTCCTGTTTGGAAGCCCCAAATGGTTTCCCCTTTGATATAAAGCACACTGGGGTGGGGCGCGGTGGCTCACGCCTGTAATCCCAGCCCTTCAGGAGGTCAAGGCAGGAGAACTGCTTGAGCCCAGGAGTTTAAGACCTGCCTGGGCAACACAGGGCAACCCCATCTTTACAAAACTCACAAAAAATTAGCTGGGTGTGGTGGTGTGCATCTGTGGTCCCAGCTACTCAGGAGGCTGAGGTGGGAGGATTAATTGAATCTGGGAGATTGAGGCTGCAGTGAGCCGTGATTGTGCTGCTGCACTCCAGCCTGGGTGACAGAGTGAGACCCTGTCACAGAAAAAGAAAAAAAAAAAGCAGACTGATATCTTTAGCATCATTTTAGCATAGTTCCCTCTGGAGAGCCAGGTGGGAGCGTGGATGAGTCAGTGTGAGCCCTCACGACTGCTGGAGAAGGAATTCAGAGCCTTTCCTTCCGAGCCCGTGTGCAGTTTGGTCTAACTGGTACTTGGATTCTTTTTAGAAGGTCCGTTGTCATCGAATGCGATGGGGTTTCAAATGGGGCTAGTGGTTAATAATCAAAGACTGTAAAATTTAAAACCCTGAAGATACTGCTTTTCACCCCTCAGGCTGGCAACAACAACAACAACAAAAAATTGTGACTATTAACACCCAACGTTGACGGAAAGGAGGGGAAGACGCTCTCCTCCCGAGGCTGTCGGGCATGGGAGTGAGTGCTGTGGTTTTGGAGGGCAGCGCGGAGCAGCGGTTCTGTCTGGTTTTGGTTCTGTTGTTGTTGTTGTTGTTACTTTAAGTTCCTTTGCGGCAGCAGTTCTGCTTTTAGGAATTTACCCCCGAAGAAATAACCAGAGATACAAGCAAAGAGGTGTTACTTACAGTAGTAGAACATTCTAAACAAATTCCACATTTAACCATAGGAAATGGTTTGAATACACGCTAGGAAATGTTAATGATGAATTTCTCAAAGAAAAAAATGCAGGTAGGAATCAGTGGGCATAGACGATGATAACTTTGTTGAATAAATATATACGTGATAACAAAAATGGCTTGAAGGGCATACACGAAAATGCGAACTGATTATCTCTCGGTAATAGAATTGTAGGTAATTGTTACTTCCTTTTTTTGTGCTTTTCTGAAAAATTTTCTGACATTTTTCAACAAGGAATATATTTTACTTTGATAATCAGTGAAGTTATTAAAAATAGTTTCTTTAAAAAAATTTACACATCCATTCAGGCCGAATTTGGGATTGTTTGGAAGACAGAGGCAGCTAATCACAGGTCCCTGCCGGGAATCTGGAACAAAAGAACGGCTCCCTCTCCCAGTGGGTTTTCCATCCAGGCGGATGATCCGACAGCTGCACCCACCTCCTTGAATTCCTGGATTTGGGTCTGTTCGAACATGGAGAACACGTTGGAGTTGCCCTCGACTCTCTTCTTTGCTTTCTTAGGTGCCTGGGGGAAAAAAAGCGTTGATTAAGAGAGTGAGAGGCTGGGAGTCAGAACACTAGGTCAGGCCCCTTCTCTGGGTGAGTGCCTCTCTGTCGCAAGGCCCAGCTGCTCATCTGTGAAATGGGGTACAGCGCCCACACTCAGGTCTCAAAATGCTGATGCTGGAGGGGATCGCGAGCATCTGTGCATCTTGCAGTGGCTCCTTTGCCAGCTAGGAGAAGGCACAGGTGTGTCCCCGGGGATCGAGGCCACACCTACAGATCACCCCTGCAAGATCCAGCCGCTTTTGTTCCGATGCATTTCGCAAAAAGCTCAGTAATGCGCAGAAGGAGAATTGATCGGAGGGAAGGCAAAAGTCAGGCGCACTAAGCCATGTTGAATGCCGAGATGAAATGACAGTTCTTCAAGGTGTTAAAACCCAACTGCACCCCACACCCCACAATTTTCCCTTGATCCAAATGGCAGCAAAACCTCCTCTCTGAATTCTGTCCTTGCACCATGTGAACAACGCAGAGAAGAGCAAGATCACCTTTCTTCCCCACCCCACTTCTCTCTGACTTTAAATGACAGCAATGCTTCAATACTGTACATACGTATTATTTCATTCTCGTAACTGCTCTGTCAAGTGAACACTATTGTCATCATCCCCATTTTACAGGGGAGACAACTGAGACTGAGAGAGGTTGGGTCGCTTGCCCAAGATCACACAGCCATACACACACAAAAGGCAGAGCCGGAGTTGAACTTGGGCATTCTGACGCCAGGGGTCCTGCCCCTAACCACTCTTCCTCCTGTGCTAACGCCGATGTGGGGGCTGCCCATTTCAGGAGGGAGACACCTAACCCAACAGCACAGAAAGAAAGGTTTTACATTTGCAAGTTCAAAAAGTGAAAACAAAAACATTCTTTTTCCCAGCTGCCTGAACAAGAGAAAAGAATTACAATTTGATCCTTAAAAGCGTTCAATCCCATTTTGCAAGCCCTGAGAGTTATTGATTCCTCGAGAGGTCAGTAGACAAGGCATAAAAAAGCCAACTCTCTTATTTTGTGTTTGTGAGTCCCCAGGAGCTGCTGTTATTTGTGGCCTATCCGGGCATTGATTGGGGTTCCTCTGCGCGCGCTGCCAACGGGGCTTTTTCCACGAGGGGCTGGAGGCTTTGAGAGCCGCCCTCCTGCCCTCCGCTGTGGTCCCTCGCTTGTAGTGGCTTCCGCTCCTCGCCCACCCGGCATCATCACCTCCTGGAGCCCTCGTACTCACCATGGTGGAAGGGACCCAGCGCTGCCTCCCGAGAAGAATTCCACACTCCGCCCAGCCCTCCACAGCCCGGGAACAATAAATACTTCCTCCCCAGGTTTAAAAATAACCCCATGACCGCTTTTGGCAGTCATAGGTGAGGCGGACACCACCTAAGGCCCCCCCACCCCATGCCGTTCTTCTGAAGTAAGGGTGGCTCACTTGCCACTGGGTGACACGTGAGCCCCCAAAAAGGCATTCAAGGTTACAGAGGCAGTAGCTGGGTCATGGTCACGGGGAGAGATGCTGCGTGCGCTCTGCAGTGCTTGGGCCGGGGACACTTGTGCTTGTCAATTTTGAGAAAGAAAGTGTCAGGGAGAAGAAACTGCTGAAACGCTCTGTTTCATTGGCCTGGGTCTGGTCTCCGGGCCTTTGCACCTGGGTGCCCTCTACCCGGAGTGCCTTTCCGTCCATCATCACACGGATCCTTCTTTCACCGCCTTCACTGCGTCTCTGCTCAGACGCCACATTCGGAGTGAAGCCTCTCTGACCACACTATCTGAAATAACCACAAGGGCTGGCTCTGTGGCTCATGCCTGAAATCCCAGCACTGTGGGAGGCCAAGGCAGGAGGATTGCTTGAGCCCAGAAGTTTGGGACCAGCCTGGGCGACGTAGGGAAAATAGGGAGACGCCTGTCTCTACAAAAAAAAAAAAAAAAAAAAAAAAAGCCGTGCATGGTGGTGCACGCCTGTAGTCCCAGCCATTCAGGAGGCTGGGGCAGGAGGATCACTTGGGCTTGGGAGGTGGAGGCTGTAGTGAGCCATGATCACGCCACTGCACTCCAGCCTGGCTGACAGAGCAAGACCCTGTCTCAAAACAAACAAAATAGCCCTGCACCCCCGCCCCTGATCCCCCTTCTCGCTCGGCTGTGTTTCTCTGCGAAGCGTGAGACGGTGCGGCACACTCTGCAGCGCACTGACTCATTTCGTTCAGCGGCCGTGCAGCGTCAGCTCAGAGGCCGGCGGTCGCTTCCGTTTCTCTTGTCACCTACTGTCTCCCCAGCAGCAGCTCAAAAAGTTTCATCTGTTGACTGAAGAAATGACAAATCTCATTTGACTGGCACTGGCACGTGTCAGACGCCATGTGCTCACGGCTCCCGCTCATAATTTTCCAGCCGTCCTGGAGGGTGGGAACCACCTCGTCATCCGTGCCCCCATTTTACAGATGAGGAGACGAAAGCTCAGAGAGGCGAAGTGAGAAGCCCAGGGTCACACGGTGATGGAGCTGGGCGTGGACCCCTCTGGAGGCCCCTTTGTCTCCAGAGTCCAGGCTCTTTAAGGGCAAACAGCAGCTGCTCTCAGAATGCAAGGTGTTATTATATAATACTCTTACTCAAGACGGCTTTCCAGCTGGGTGTAGTGGCTCATGCCTGTAATCCCAGCATTTTGGGAGGCTGAGGTGGGTGGATCACCTGAGGTTAGGAGTTCAAGACCAGCCTGGCCAACATGGTGAAACCCCATCTCTACTAAAAATACAAAAATTAGCCTGGCGTGGTGGTGCGGTCCTGTAGTCCCAGCTACTCTGGAGGCTGAGGCAGAAGAATCACTTGAAGCTGAGAGGTGGAGGTTGCAGTGAGCCGAGATCGTGCCATTGCACTCCAGCCTGGGTGACAGAGTGAAACTCCATCTCAAAAACAAAAACAAAAAACCCCAAAATCGAACAACCAAAACAAAAGGTGGCTTTTCTCCTGTGCCCTCAAAGGGAGCCTTGGGATTCAGGGAGCAAGAACTCGGGGCTTGGAATCATTGTGGTTATTTAGTGGCTGTGGGTGACAGACCTGAGTGCCAGATGTCATGCCTCTAAGAAGGAGAATGTCCCTCTGTCCTCCCAATGGTGTGGGCACAGGGCTGATGGCCGAACCAGCATTCATCCCCCTTAATTGAGCCCAGCGCAGAGCAACAAATTCCCTGCCCTTGTGGTGCTAAGTGTGAGGGGAAGATGAACAAAGAGAAAGTAAACAGATGCACAACCCAGAAAGTTGCAGGCAGTGACGGAGATCATGCAAGGACGAGACGGAGGCAAGGCAGCAGCCAGCTGAGAGCCTCAGACAGCAGTGCAGGCGGGTTCCTCCAAGTGGAATTTGCAAAGGGGGCTTCAGGCAGCGGGGACAGCACATGCCTCAAAGGAGGGAGAATTTGGAGGCTTTGAGGAACAGAAGGCCCCCTGGGGCTAGAGTTTTCCTGAACATAAAAAAAGAAATCAGTTTTCTTATTAGGTTTTCTGGAGGGTAAAAGGAGGTGAGGCCTGGGAAATGGTAGCTATCACTCACTCCCTTTCTCAGGTGGAAAACAATCTCAGTTTGGCGGCACATGAACCCAAGGACCATTTATGACTGTGACAAAAAAGAGGTGTGAGTTTTTTTCTTCTCTGCAGTCACACATGGGTTAGAACTACCCAGGAGCCCCTTCTAACACAGTCTTTAATAACAGAAGATGGATGAGTTCATGTGTGTGTATGCACATGTGTGCACAAAGACAAGTTTGCACATGCACAGAGGCATACAGACACATGCACGCACTGGCATCCACATATGTGCAACACAGGGATCAGGAGGAGCTTTTCTGTCCAAGATTCTCCGACAACACCAGAATGAGTGTTTCCCCAGCTAATAGGCACACCATGGATTTTCGTTAAAACTCTGTGCAAGCAGTCAGCAGCTCTAACTGGTCAAGCGAAAAGGTTGTTGCAGCCACAGAAGATGTGGAGAGTGCAAAATGGGGGTGGGGGGCAGGCCCAGGGTGGGGGTTAGGGTGGGCTGGGCTCCAGAGGTGAGTGGGGGTGTGTGTCCCTGAGGGACACCTGTACATCCGGGCCTCCAAAAGGTGTGCTAGGGGAGCCATTCTGGCTGGATGGGAAGAGGGTTGTCAAACAGGGCACTCACCCTCTTGGGCCTCAGTTTCCTCATCTGGAAAACAGAGATCTCACACACCCCCATAAGACTGCTGGGAGGATTGAGATTGCGCCTAGGGATTCTGGGAACATGGCGGCCTGAATGGGGCACAGAACCATGTGATAGCTGAGATGTGGAGCCCATGGGCTGTGGGTTAGACCTTGGGGTCTGTTGAGAGAACCAGAGATCCAAAGTCTCTCTCAAAGGTCCTGGGGGCTCCCTGGGGTTGAGTTTCCCCAGGGAGCCCCCAGGACCTGGCACAAGGCCCTGGGATTGGAGAATCCAGGGAGGACTTGGGTGTTGGTTCTGCGTAGACTTCAGGGGTTCCTTTCAGCATCAGTCTCAAGACCACATGGGGCTGGGGAGGGAGCCAGTGGGCGGCTGAGACTGCTGTGCCCTCGAGGCTGGTGGCGGAGGCATCTTGCTGTGACGAACAGGCCCACAGGACCTGAGACCTCTGCCTTTTTGCTATCTGTGAGATTCCTACAGCTAATACATTTCCAGCCACCACACCTGAGTCCCACTGAATAGAAGAGAAAAACAACTGCTGACTTGAGGCTCTCAGAAGCCAGAAAGCAGCACACTGGGCTGATCCATTAGAATAGCAACTTCTAGAAAAATCAGAAAACCAAGCATATTTGTTTCTTATTGCTGCTAGAAAAATATTATCAATTTGGTGGCTTAAAACACCACTTCTTTTTCTTTTGAGACAGGGTCTCACCCTGTTGCTCGGTCTGGAGTGCAGTGGCACAATCATAGCTCACTGCAGCCTCGAACTCCTAGGCTCATATGATCCTCCTGCCTTGGCCTCCTGAGTAGCTGGGACTATAGGCACGCACCACCACATTCGGCTAATTTTTAAAAAACTTTTTTAGTAGAGAAGGGATCACATTATGCTGCCCAGGCTGGTCTTGAACTCCTGAGCTCAAGCCATCCTCCTGCCTTGGCCTGCAAAGTGCCGGGATTACAGGCTCAAGCCACCGCACCTGGCAACATATTTATTATTTTGCAGTAAGAAATGGGACTGTGTTCCTTCTGGAGGCTCCTGGAGAGAACCAATTTTTGCCTTTTCCACCTCAGAAGATTCAGAGGTTTGAGTGACGTGGAGCATGAGCCAGGGAAAGAGCTGCCGACATTCCTTCTGGAGCACGCGGTCCCACGTTCCTTGGTTCATGGTCCACAACACTCCAGCCTCTGAATCCATCCTCTCTGGTGACTCCGCTTCCATCCTTTTTTTTCTTTTTTGAGTCAGGGTCTCACTCTGTCACCCAGGCTGGAGTGCAGTGATGTGATCTTGGCTCATTGCAACCTCTGCCTTCTGGGTTCAAGCAATTCTCCTGCCTCAGCCTCCTGAGTAGCTGGGACTACAGCTCTCACCATACCTGGGTGATTTTTGTATTTTTTTTTCGTAGAGACGGGGTTTCACCATGTTGTCCAGGTTGGTCTTGAGATCCTGAGCTCACCTCGGCCTCCCAAATTGCTGGGATTACAGGCATGAGCCACCTCACTTGGCCCCTTTGACAATTTTAAAAGAAGAGATGATGAGAGGGAAAATATGTAAGTATTCTTTATAGATACACACTGCTTTTAAGTAAGAATGATTTTAACCCCAAATCGAAGGAATGAATTTGCACATAGATATTTATTTCAGCCCTACTATGTGCAGGGTATGATGTACATCGGTAACACTTCATTCAGAGTTAGGGGAGATACATACACATTAAGCTCAAATTTAAGAAAAGTGGAAATTGATGTTCAACTATATTATGGTACAACAGTCTTCATTTTCGAAAATAGAGCAGTGTATTAATTTCATTGGTTTTTAAAGCCCAAGTATTGGTTTGCTCCAAAAAATAAAAACAAAAACCAACAAAAACCTTAGGGAAATTCAAGTGAAACCCAAAAATGACTTCCTAGAGCTTTAAGACCTGATTTTCAAACTAAAAATGAAGTGTGAATTGCAGGAGAGGTTAGTTTTATTGTGATTTAAATAGTGGCCTAGAAGGTGATATCTTGGGAATATCATGAAGCAAAATAATGAAGAAATGTAAATAATCAAACATTCCAGAAAAAGAAGCCAAAAGTAAGCAAATAATACTAGAAAAGTTTCTTCAGCACAGAGGAGAACAACAGCTGCAGGTTGAAGGAACTCACAAACTCCAAGCTGGAACGATAGGTAAAAACATACACCAAGGTGTATCCTGGCAAGATTCATAAACTCCAAGGATTAGGAGAATATCTGGCCTGCTTCAGGCAGAAGGAACAGAACTCTAGTGGAAAAATCGGACTGTCATACTTCTTGGCAACGCTGCCAGCAAGGATAGAGAGAAGAGCCGGCTCTGACCCACAGACCCTAAGCCTGACGAGGAATTGATCAGCTACCAGATTGAGGACTGGGGGAGTATTTGCTTTTGGTTGGATGGCCTGACATGGTAGCTCAGGCCTTTGTAATCGGAGTAGTCAAGATTTGCATACAGGCCAACAGTGTGACTTCAGACAGGCTGCTTCTCCTCTCTGAGTCTCAGTGTCTCCTCTGTAAAATGGGATAACAGTACCCACCTCCTAGGGCTGTCGTGAGGATTAAATCAGAGTGCATTCAGAAATGTTTGATGGCAATGCCTCACACCTGCAAGCCCAACCCTATGGGAGGTTGAAGCTGGATCACTTGAGCCCAGGAGTTGGAGACCAGGCTGGGCAACATGGCAAAACCCCGTCTCTGCAAAAAGATACAAAGATTAGCTGGGTGTGGTGGTGCACACCTGTATTCCCCGCTACTCAGGAGGCTGATGGGGGAGGATCACTTGAGCAGAGAGATTGAGGCTGCAGTCAGCTGTGTTTGCACCATTGCACTCCAGCCTGGGCAACAAAGCGAGACCCTGTCTCAAAACAAGAAAAGATATATGAATAAACAGGTAAAAAATGAATCTGAGCTGTGAGAAGTCAGGATGGAGGAGGGTAGTGATGAGGAGGGAATGTTGGGAGTGCGATTGCCAAGTTTAGCAAAAAAAAAAAAAAAAAAATTACAGAACATCCAGTGAGAGCAGAATTTGAGAAAAGTAATTAGGGGCCTCTTAGGGGAACTGGGAATAGTGTGGGTCTTGATCTGCGTGTGTTACATTTGTGAAGATTCACAGGGCTGCACATTTACTATCTGTGCATTTGTCTCGGTGCATGCTACCCGCCCCAAAATTAAATTAATATGATTTGAGCAAACACATTCTTACTATAAAACAGTTGAAAATGTTACAGAAGATATTGACTAACACTCCCCTTCCTATCAGGACAACCAAATCCTTCCCAAAAAGAACAGGGTTTGCAGCTTCGTGTGAATCCTTTCAGATGCTACTTTTTATTATTTGCTTTTAAAATTGAAATAGCAAAGTGCTTGTCTCTTAAGTGTCCGGTGAAATGAGTTTCTACACAGGCGCACACCGTGTAACCACCCCCGGGGCCAAGACGCAGACCATTCCAGCCCCAGAGCTTTTCCTCATGTCCCTTTCCAGCCACCCACCCTGAGGGTCAGCACCGCTTGGCCTCTAGCCCCGTAGATTAGTTTTGCCATTCCAGAACTTCAGCAGATTCTTTCCAGACATTTTTTAAATCAATGTTTTATTTAAGAATATATTTAAAAAGTGGCAGCGTTCTCCTCTCCCTGGCCCAATTTCCCTGATGTTAACACGTGTTACCTGCCCCTAATACATTGGTTACAACAAGGAAACTGAGATTAGTGCATTACTATTGAGCAAACTCCTGGCTTGATTTGGATTTCGCCAGCTTTTCCTCGGTGGTCCTTTTGCTGTTCCAAGATCTAATCCAGGATATCACATTGCATTTAGCCTTCCCAACTCTATCTCTGTCTCTCTCTTTCTCTCTGACACACACACACACACACACACACACACACACACAATATATGTGTACTTTTTTCACAATAATGATGTCATACTATGCAAACAGAGATACACATTTTCATGTTAATGGCATCATAACTCATACATGTGCACACATATGCCCCCGCCACCAGAACTTTCCCACTCTGTGGTGGGCTTTGGAAACCTCCTTTGCAGTCCCTACCCCACTGATGGTGGCAGTGTGGCCTCCCCGCCAGCTGAGCCAGGCACACTTAATACACGCCCAGAGCAGCAGAGGTGCCAGTGACAACAGCAACCCAACAAACTTTTTGGGGAAAGGGTATAAGGGTATATATATATTTCCTTTGTCCCACTGGTGACAAGTGTCAATCTATTCTTCCTTTAGAAAGAGTGTATCTATATATACATATATACACACTTTTTTTTTTTTTTTCCCAGAGAGAGAACAGAGAGAGTCTGGCTCTGTTCCCCAGGCTGGAATGTGGTGGTGTGATCTCGGCTCACTGCAACCTCTGCCTCCCAGGTTCAAGTGATTCTCGTGCCTCAGCCTCCTGAGTAGCTCTAGTTACAGGCACGTGCCACTACGCCCGGCTAATCTGTGCACTTTTAGTAAAGACAAGGTTTCACCATGTTGGCCAGGCCGGTCTCGAACTCCTGATGTCAGGTGATCTGCCTGCCTCAGCCTCCAAAAGTTCTGGGATTACAGGCAAGAGTCACCATGCCCGGCAAATTAATATGTATTTTTAAAAGGTCAAAATGTCATCATGGGGAAAAAACCCGAACATGGAGGGATGCTCTCTGCTGGCTGGACCATGGTACTGTTTTTATCTTTCATTCACTATCTGGTGGTAACAGCCAGCGTCTTTTCAGTCTTTGGCGCTTTTAAATGTTTCAATCCAGCCCTGCTGGAGGCGTATTTCAATTCATTTCTTCTGCAGGGATTTTTTGCACTTTAGCTCCTGGAATTCAAGTCTAATCCTTTACATCCCATATTGTAAGGGAGAAAAGGGAAAGCTTCTCTACGAGTTTGTCTTATGAAACTAGCGGATCACGTAAGTATGTATGTTAATATCAGTAGCTTACAGAGTTAATCTAGTAACATATTAATATTTAGGACAGAGCCTGGCACAGGAGAGTGTTACATAAGTGCCCACCATAATTTCCACTGGAAGCAAATGGCACAGTGGATTAACTTGCCTTGGAGTGTAAGTCCCCTTTAAGGAGGGCGGTGAAGTCAGCCACCTCTTGATAGAACAAAGGCATACCAGGCCCTGTCAGCCCAAAGCTGGGTGGCTGATGGCTTTTGTCACCAAGTGATAGCCTATCTCCTTGTGTCAGGGCCCCCAGGCGTCAGTGAGAGGTGCCAAGTGGGGAGGGTGGCTTCTTTCACAAGTCAGATGTAGGTGGACCAGGCCTGTGCCCAGCAGAGATGGGTCAGCCACATAATGGGGCACCCCTTTTGTACAGAGGACCACTGGGAAAAGCAACATCAGCTCCCTGTGCCTCAGTATCCTCATATGTGACATAGGAACATATAATAGAGGTCCTTACTTCAAAACTTTATGAGGTTTGAATGAGTTAATTACTACTTCTAAAGTTCTAGAATGCTTCTGGGCACAGTGATGTTCGGTGAATGCCAGCTCTTATTCCAGAGCACTGGCCAGGCACCCATGTCAGTGGAAATGGAAGTAAAAAAATAATACGTTCCGGCTGGGTGCGGTGGCTCACGCCTGGAATCCCAGCATTTCGGGAGGCTGAGGCAGGTGGATCACAAGGTCAAGAGATCGAGACCATCCTGGCCAACATGGTGAAACAGTATCTCTAGTAAAAATACAAAAATTAGCTGGGCGTGGTGGCGCGTGCCTGCAGTCCCAGCTACTCGGGAGGCTGAGGCAGGAGAATTGCTTGTACCTGGGAGGCGGAGGTTGCAGTGAGCCGAGACTGTGCCACTGCACTCCAGCCTGGTGACAGAGGGAGACTCCGTTTCAAAAAGGAAAAAAAAAAAAGAAATAACATGCTCCAATATGAATTCATTTTCTCTCCTCTTCCTTTCTCAAATCCTTTTCCTATTAATGACTTCACCTCTCTCTTAGGTTCCCGGACCAGAATCCTCAGCCATCTTGATTCTGCCCCACTGCTGACAAAGTCTGTCTATTCTTCCTCTAAAATGTCTTGCAAATCCATTTTCTCAAGTCTTGCCCCAGCTCTGGCTCATGGTGGGAGCTCCCAACTGGTTTGGGGCCTCCCCTCTCTTGTCTTTATGTCTTGCCCTTCACACACTCTGAGTCCAACGCCTTTCCCCTATACTCCATTCCGATGATGATCTGCACCTGCTCTAGAACCCTCAGTGGCTTCCCACTACCTCAGGAGGAAATCTCCTCTCCTTGGCCTGACAGCTAAGATCTTTTAGCACTTGACCCTGTCCTACCAGAATGGTGTTATGATTGTAAGCTGGGTTCCAGGTCAGTTCCTCTGCTTCCTTGACTGTGGGGCCCCTGGACAGGTGACTTAACCACCCTAAACCTCAGAGTCTTCACTTGATAAATGGAGAAAACTATCATGCTAGTCTTGGAAGAATGTCATTCAAATGAAACTAGGTAAGTGTGATACTAACGATAGCAGCTAACATTTATTGTGTGCGTATTCTGTTCCAAGCACCATCGACGTGGTTACTCATGCAATGAGTGTAAATGGCTTTGCACGGCACCAGGCATGGAGTACATGTACTCTGTGCGTGTGTGTGTGTATGTGTGTGTGTATATGAATGAGTGTATGTGTGTGTGTGTATGTGAATGTGTGTATGTGTGTGTATGTCTATGTGTGTGTATGTGTATGAGTGTGTATGTGAATGTATGTGTGTGTATGTGTATGCGAATGTGTGTATGTGAATGAGTGTGTGTATAAGTGTGAGTGTGTATGAGTGTGTGTATATATGTGTGTCTGTGTATGTGTATGAATGTGTCTGTGTATGAGTGTGAGTGTGTATATGAGTGTGTGTGTGTGAGTGTGTGTGTGTGTGTATGAGTGTGTGTGGTTATTACTGGTTGTCTTCCCGGCTTCATTTCCTACCCTGGCACTCAGCGCTCTTGGGGACAGCTGCTCTGAGCTGGTGGAGTACAAGCTATCATGTATTGAGTGCTCCAGGGGACTGGAGGAGGCAGCCTGCCTGCCATGGCCACCACCAGCCACGGCACAGCTCTCCAAACTGAAGTCCCAAAAGAAATCAAATCATCATCCTCCTCCCTCCCTAGAGCTCCCTGCACGTCACACACTGAGCCATGTGCTTTACCCACCGTGTGATTTAATCCTCACAACACTATGAGGAAGGTACTAATATTAGACCCATTTTCCAGATGAGGAAACTGAGGCTCAGAGAGAAGCAGTCACTCCCCAAGGCCTCACTGCCAACACCTGGTAGCGCTGGGCTTTGACCCCAGATTGTCCATCTCCTCCATACACGCTTTTCCTCCCCGTGGTATTCTGGATTCAGAACCGGGAGATCCAGCCCCAGCTCTCACTGCCCTCCAGGATCCCAGAGCTTGGGGCCAGCCTCAAGCATCCAGACAGCCCTTCAGTGGCTTCCTTGTCCCTGGTATTTTTAGCCCTCGGTCATCTGTCTTGCCTGCACTGGGGACAGAGGCACCCAGACAATCCCATTTTTACTGGTGCCCTTCAGATGCCCGGGGGCTCAGCTGTCTCGGTGCCTGGCATTCCGAGGGCATTGTTCCTCTCTATGAGGCCCAGATTCCAGCAACAGCTGCCGCCCCCACCAGCTTCCCCCTGCCCACCTGTCAGAGCCCCTTGCTGAAGAATGTGGCTCAGGGACAGCCGAACCTGGTCCTGCATGCCTGGGCCTGGAGCTATATAAAGGCCACACTCCTGGCTCATTAGTCATCCGACCTGAGGTTCTCGGGTGAAGGACCTTTCAACGAGCCTTCAGCGCACACCCAGCTCTGCAGGGCCAGGCCCCTGCCCCTCCCCGCACAGATGCAGGCATCTGTGGGGCGCCCATTCTGGGGTAGCACGCTCTGCCAAGGCTCTATGGATGTTTGGGGCTGGACAATTCTTTGTGATGGCAGAGGAGGGTGTCCCGTGCTTCACAGGATGTCCAGCCGCATCTTTGGCCTCCAGCCAGTGGCAGCCATTAGCAACCCCCCCTCCCAAATCGTGATATCCAGAAATGTCCTCAACATGGCAACTGTCCTGAGGGGCATACATTATCCCAATTTCAGCCCCATCGACCTACACAACAACTCCGAGGAAAGGAGAGGCAGGTTTCCTGCTACTAGAGTTTGAGGATGGTTTAGGGGTGCCTGAGTCCACCGATCTCCTGAGGTCTCCTGGCTGGGGACTTTGGGGAAGAAGGGACATTTGGAGTTAGGTCTAGGCTAGAATGTCACCTCTGCTGCTTGCTGGCCGGATGACAGAGGTCCAGTGGCGTTCCGGTTCCCATTTCCGTTAAAATGTGTTGGATGGGAACACTGACCTCATGGGGGCGCTGTGAGGCCGGCTTGAGATCAGGTTGAGCAAAACACAGCTTCCTTCTTCATAATTCTGTTCTGGGGCGGGGGGTGGAGGGAATTTGTGCCTGTTCTCATGTGAAAAGTCAGGATTTTCCTGCTCACTCTTAGGGAAAAGGACAACCTTAAGGTCATTGAGTCCAGATAGTCTTTCGTTTTTTGAGACAGGGTCTTGCTCTGCCACCCAGGCTGGAGTGCGTTTTTGCCATCTCATCTCACTGCAACCTCTGCCTCCTGGGCTCAAGCAATCCTTCCACATCAGCCTTCCAAGTGGCTAGGACTACAGGTGTGCACCACCACGCCCAGCTAATGTTTGTATTTTTTGTAGACATGGGGTCTTGCTATGTTGCCCAGGTTGGTCTCCTGAGCTCTTCTGGGCTCAAGTGATCCGCCCACCTCAGCCTCCTAAAGTACAGCCTCCTAAAGGGATTATAGACATGAGCCACCATGCCCGGCTCCAAATACAGTCTTAATTCAGTGTGTAGAATACCAAGCCCCAAGTGGCCATTATAATTCAGAACTCCACATTTGAGTGTTCACACCTAGTCTTCAGGCCTGCAGTGAGCACACAGCCACCCAGGGCCAAACCCCTACGCCCACTCTCCTGGTCTGTGCTTTCATCCTTGCTACACGGCAGCCAGAAGGACATTAAAGAAAAAAAAAGAAAAAAAAAACACCCAGCTCGGTCATTGCCACCTACACCTTTTTTGAGACAGAATCTCATTCTGTCTATCAGGGTGAACCTCCACCTCCCAGGTTCAAGCGATTCTTCTGCCTTAGTCTCCCGAGTAGCTGGGATTACAGGTGCGCACCACCACGCCCAGCTAATTTTTGTATTTTTAGTAGAGACAGGGTTTCACCATGTTGGCGGGGCTGGTCTCAAACTCCTGACCTCAGGTGACCTGCCTGCGTGGGCCTCCCAAATTGCTGAGATTACAGGCGTGAGCCACCACGCCCAGCCACCTCGTGTTTAAAAGGCTGCCCACTCTCCCAGGATGCAGACTCTTGCATCTGCCCGGACCCCCCTCCCTCCCCTCTTTGTCTGGATGGGAGTTTCTCACCTTAGGCATGGTGACATTGGGCCAGGTCATTCTTTGCTGTGGGGCTGTCCTGTGTCTCGGAAGATGTAGAACAGCATCCCTGGCCTCTGCCCACCAGATGCCACCCAGTCATGACAGCCAAAGACATCTCCAGATGTTGCCGTGTGTCCCCTGGCGGGGGGAGTGGAAACTGCCCCAACTTGAGAACCACTGGTCTGGTGAACTTTTGTTCATTCTTCCCCAACTTCCAGACCAGGCCCCCCGAGCGCTGCGTTCCTTTCTCCCTCCCAGTGTTGAGCCACAGCTGCATTCTACTTTTTTTTGTCTGATTAGCTGATGAACACCCAACTTTCTGCTCGGACTGTCACTCTACGGGGCAGGCACCATGCCTGTCTTGCCCACCGCTGCTTCTCCCGCACCCAGCCCAGCGCCTGGCACATAGCGGGCACTGCGTCAGCCCTTGCCGAATGGCTGCTCTCCTATGACACTTCCTGCATTCTGCTTCATTGCTGTTATTCTGTTTCTTCCACTAGAAGGGCCCTCGGTCCTGGCACATAGCAGGTGATCGTGATAGATTTGTTCCATGGAACTGAATTCCGTCGGAATGCTGGAAGATGATCCTGGAGTCGATCCAGGACACAAGCAGGAAGGGCCTGAACAACTCTCTGTGCTGTGTCTCCAGGGCTGAAGACATTGATCCTGGCACACCCATCCTGCTTGCCCAAGGCTCTCCAGGACAGCTAGGTCCCCTCTGGCTAAGAGAGAACGAGGGTGTCAGGCCTCAGGAGACTCATCCTGAGGTCAGTGTGAACTTTACTCTTTATCCCCCGTCTCCAACCACGTCATAGAGGTCCGGACCTTTCAGCTTATCTCCCCTTCCAACTCCACTCAGTAGGAAAGAGTGTGGTGATTGATTAGCAATGTCTGCCATGGACTGGATTAAGGAGGGGTGGCATGCATGCCATTGCCACATGCTATGTATTTGCTATTCCTCCTTTGTAGGTGTCCTCTGAGGCAGAAAGAAAGTTCTAGGGTCATGGTGGTGAAGAGAATAGAAGAGACTTTTGGGGTTGGGACACAGAGTAAAACAGTTTCATTTCCCCCAGGAAAAGCCAGCCAGAAAAAGTTAGACTGGCCCTGTTCTCTTGGGTGACTTTGTACAAGGGAACCGGAGACTGAGGGATTAAGGGGGAGGGTGTGCTAATACCGAGGGGGAGGGTGTGCTAATACCGCCGTATCCTCGTAGGGGGCCAGGGCATTTCACAAAGGACAAAAATAGACAGGAGAGAGGAGAAAGACAAAGAGATGGCTCATGGCATCCTTTCTGGAATGAAGGTGTGTGGCCAGCAAGGGCCTCGGAGGTGAGTCATGGTTTTACAAAGGGAAATGCCCCAGGGAGGGGTATGGGCTGCCTGGTACAATGCCCAGACACTGTCCTCAAGGTGAAACAGAATATGTAGACGAACGGAGAAAATCAGGATGATTTTAATTCGGAACAGAGGACTGGGACCCTGGAGCCGTGAGGAATGTTCTGGGATGCAGGTGATGGGAATCCATTAGCAGCAGCCTAAACCAACAGGGGTTAGTTTTCTCCTAAGGAGTTGGGGAGCAGGCAGTTTCAGGGTTTTTCAGCAGCTGGATATGATTGTGGACCCCAGAGCTGATTCGGTGACTCTGCGGGTGTTCCCCCTTGTGCTCCCAAGATGGTGGCAGCGAATCCAAGGGTCCTGTCCTCACGGCACTACGTTCAAAGCACGGGCTGTGGGGGTGGCAGTGGGGGTGGGGTAGGGGTCAGGTGATAGTGTTTCTTTACTGCTCAGGGAGGACGATATCTTCACGGGGAAGCTCCTAGGGGACTTTTCACAAATGTCACTGCCCAGAACAAGGTAAGGTGCCCACATCTAGACCAAGGCTGGCCTACCTACTTTGAGATCCAAGGTTCTTTGGCCTAATCCTGAACATAACCAGAGTTCTATTAGCAAGAAAAAAGACAGCAAATGGACTTGGGGCACGCAATGAATAATGTTTGCTCCACCCATACCCCCAATAACTGAAGTCGTATTTCCCCAATATATATGTAGCGCACACAATGTCCTGCAAAAAAACGTTTCTATAGGCCGGGCGCGGTGGCTCAGGTCCGTGATCCTAGCACTTTGGGAGCTGGAGGTGGGTGAATCATTTGAGGTCAGGAGTTAGAGACCAGCCTGGCCAACATGGTGAAACCCCATCTCTACTAAAAATACAAAAATTAGCCAGGCGTGGTGGCACTCATCTGTAATCCCAGATACTCGGGAGGCTGAGGCAGAAGAAGCTCTTGAACCTAGAAGGCAGAGGCTGCAGTGAGCCGAGATCACACTATTGCATTCTAGCCTGGGTGACAGACTCTGCCTTAAAACAAAACAAAACAAAAAAAACCTTCTGAAGCCAAAGAGTGAGTCTGAACTAGACAGGTTCCCCAGTAGCAGATCTTCTCAGAGCCTTTAACAGTAATGATGACTGCTTACTGACTATTTGCCATGTGCTTCGTCCATAGCTACATCTCTATTGTCTCATTACATCCTTAGAAGAACTCTAAGGGACACAGGAGGTAGAAACCAAGAAGGCAGCAGAGTCAGGATTCGAACCCGGGACTCTGATTCTAGACTCCTATGTTGTCCTTTTACTACAAAGCAAGCATCTACTAAAAGGACAAGTTATTCCTCTCTGGGGAGACAGCGAATTAAGACTAAGAGCCTAGAAACTTCCAGCTTCTCTCTTGCTATTCCTTTCTCCCCATAGACTGCCCCTGGCTCCTGGGAGAGGATTTCAGATTAAATCTCATGTCTTCAGTGTGGATACCCAAAACTGAAGTAGGCTCTTTTTTTTCTTTTTTCTTTTTTCTTTTTTTTGGTAACACCTTGGTTTTCTCTTTCAAGGCACTTACCTTAGTTTTTAGTTAGATATTTCCATTTATTTGTGCGTTAGGCACTTGTCTCTTTCACTGTAATATTGGCTCCTTAAAGACTGAGGTTTTGTCTTTTTTGCTGCTGTAGCCCCCAGCACCCAGAATTGTCCCTGGCACACAGTAAATGCACAGTAAAAATGTCGGGTCAATGAACAATCTTGACTTGGCTAATTGATAGGGTTTGACTCTGTGTCCCCACCCAAATTTCATCTCCAATCGTAATCCCCACGTGTCGGGGGAGGGGGCTAGTGGGAGGTGATTGTATCATGGGGGCAGAGCTCCCCCTCCCCGTGCTGTTCTCATGAGCGAGCGCTCCCTGCTTCTCTCCCGGTCTCTCTGGACACCTTGTGAAGCAGGTGCTTGCTCCCCCTTTGCCTTCTACCATGATTGTAAGTTTCCTGAGGCCTCCAAGTCACACTGCCGATTAAATCTGAGAAACTGAGTCCATAAAACCTCTTTTCTTCATAAATTACCCAGTCTCAGGTAGTTCTTTATAGCAGTGTGAGAATGGACTAATACACCCACACATTTTCTCTTTCTGAAACTGTATGTGCACACTTGTTGACAGTCTGGGTAAAAACTTGGTTTGAAATTCTGGTTTTGTGGAGTGGATTTGATAAAATGATATGTGCTAACCACAAAACCTGCGAGGAAACCCAGGGCAACCAGAAGTTCCAAATCTAGATCCCTGGGAATTGGCCTTGAATTGCAGCTGACTTCTATCAAGGTCACTCTTGGCCTTAACAAGAGAAACCCATCCATTTCGAGAGGCGGACTCTGCTTGAATCCGGGACCTGCAGCTGAGAGAATGGGCTCCATTTTTTTCTTGGCTCCTCTTCCTTTCTGAAAAGGCCTCCCACAGACCCATCTGGCTGCTTCACCCCCAATGACCCTTCCATCCTGTTCCTTTCCAAATTTCCAGGTGTAATTGTTTGAAATGTATCTGGCCCAAGGGCTGAGCGTCCGCACTGCAGTTCTCCAAATTGCCCAGCAGGGGGCGGTGCTACTTTAGGGCTCCGCGAAGCCTAGGCTTCCCGCTGGCAAAGGGATCTGGAGAGGGCGAAGGACATCTTTCCTCCCACCTGTGTCCCGCCAGGCCAGCCAGACCCGTCTCATCCGTGCCGCTGCTTCTGAAAATCAGAAGAGTGAGGATGGAACAAAGTCTTCAGAAAGGAAAACCATTTGATTGTTTAGATTTCATTCATTCATTCATTACTCAAATATTTACTGAGCTCCTACTGTGTGCCAAGCCCTGTTCTGTGTCAACAGGGAGCAAAACGGACACAAATTCCAACTCCTGCCTTCCTGGAGCAGTCCCTCGGGCTGGGGGCCGGTGGGCAGGAGGTCCTAGATGACAAACATAATGAATAAGCAAACGACCTAGGAGGTTAGAAGTTGATACCCTCTATGGAGTAAACTAGGAAAATGGAACAGGGTAAGAGGAAAGAGAGACAGAGACAAAAGGGAAGAAAGAGAGAGATTTTTAATTATACCTTATTGAGACAGGGTCTCTCTCTGTCACTCAGGCTGGAGAGCAGTGGCGCCATCATAGCTCACTGCAGCCTGGAACTCCTGGGTTCAAGCGATGCTCTCACCTTAGCCTTCAAATAACTGGGGCCACAGGTGTGTGGCACCATGCCTAGCTGTTTAAAAAAAATTTTTTTGGTAATATATAATGTCTCATTTTGTTGCCCAGGCTGGTCTTGAACTCCCAGCCTCAAGCCATCCTCCTGCCTTGGGCATTTCAAAGTGCTGGATTACAGGCGTGAGCCACTGTGCACAGCCGAGACGCAATTTTAAATGGTGTCTTAAGTGGTCAGGAAGCCTCCTGGAGAAAATGACATTTGAACAAAGACATGAAGAAAGCGTAGAATATTTGGGGAAGAGCATTTCAGGCAGAGGAAACTGCCCAGGCAGAGGCCCAAGGCGAGACTGTGCTAGCATGTTATTAATTTTTAGTTTTAAAAAGTGCAAAATAATATCCATTTACCGTGGGAAAATTAGACATTAAAAAAGAAAAATATCACTTCTTATCCCTCTACCCAGAAAAAACTGGTGACATGGTGATATATATTTTTGTGGTCTATTTTAAGCATACACACATACATATATGAGTGTGTGTGTATATATACATATTATATACATATTTTTTTACAAGAATTGGGGTTATACCATACATACGGTTTCATAGCCACTTATTTGCATAATAATATAACAAGGCAATCATTCCGTGTCAACAACTGTTGATCCACATCATTACTGAAACGGTTGTAGAATGTTCCATCTCACAGATGTCTCGGATTTTATCCAACCATTCCCCCACTAATGGGCATTTAGGCGATTTCCCCAATTATAAATGGCGGTGCAGCCACCGTTCTTGCAGCATTTCTGCACTGTCAGAGTATCCAGTTATTTCCTTAGAGTGTGCTTCTAGAGCGGAAATGTTAGAGCAAAGGTTGTGCACTCTCACAGCCTGGGAGCCGTGTGTGTTTCTCCGGAGACGTGTGGGAGGGCTTCAGGGGGACCCCACAGCGGCCTGAGAAGGTTCCCCTTGGCAGGAAATCACGTTTGCTGAGGAGAAACGTGTACCCCACCACATTGCCAGGGTGTGTCTCCAGAGGGCTGGTCGTTTGGATAATTTTAATTTTCTTCTTTATTCATTTCTATATTAAATTTTCTGTATTGGACATGCATTGCTTTTTGTATTAGTTTTTCTAACGAAAGCAATTTTTCTTGGGATAAAAACCAAACACAAGAGAAGTACGTACAGTAGAAAGAAAAGGACCACATCTCCCCAGAAGCTGCCGGCGTTCATTTTGTGTGTTCATCTTCTAGAAAGGGTTCAGCCCCGTATAAGTTTTGTTACAGGAATTTTCCCTCAATAGGAAAAAAGTAAAAATAAATAAATAACAAAAATAAAAATTTAAATAAAATTAGTATCATGTTACACACTTTAAAAACCTCCAAAAGGGCTCATTTAAAACTGATTTCTGGGCCAGGTGGTGGCTCACGCCTGTATCCCAGCACTTTGGGAGGCCGAGGTGGGCAGATCACCTGAAGTCAGGGGTTTGAGACCAGCCTGGAAACCTGGAGAAACCCCATCTCTACTAAAAATACAAAATTAGCCGGACATGGTGGCGCATGCCTGTAATCCCAGCTACTTGGGAGGCTAAAGCAGAATCTCTTGAACCCGGCAGGCAGAGGTTGCAGTGAGCCGGGATCACGCCATTGCACTCCAGCCTGGGCAACAAGAGCAAAACTTCTCAAAAACACACAAAACAAAACAAAAAAAAACCCTGATTTCTGTTCCTTGCTTTCTTCTCTCTCTCTTCTAAAAAAAATTATTAATTTTTGATTGTTTTATAGAGACAGGGTCTTGCCACTTTGCCCAGGCTGGTCTCAAACTCTTGGGGTCAACTGATCCCCCAGCCCTGGCCTCCCAAAGTGTTGGGATTACAGGCGTGAGCCGCTGTGCCGGGCCCTTGCTTTCTTCTCTTAACAAGGCAGTTGTCCCTTGGTTTAGGCAGGGGATTGGCTCTGGGACCCCGTTGTATACCAAAATCCTTGCATACTCAAGTCCTGCAGTCAGCTAGAGAAAACTCCACATGTAAGTGGATCTGCATAGTTCAAACCTGTTGCTCACGTGTCAACTGCATACCTTAGAAATTGTTCCCTCTAGGGGCACATGGGCTGCCTTGTTCTTTTCTATTTCCTTTTATTTTTTGAGACAGGGTCTTGCTCCGTCACTGAGGCTGGAGTGCAGTGCTGTGATCACGGCTCCCTGCAGCCTCGACCTCCTGGGCTCAAGCGATTCTCCTGCCTCAGCCTCCAGAGCAACTGGGACCACAGGAACATGCCCATGGTTAATTTTTAAATTTTCTTTTACTGTTAGAGACAGGGTCTCATATGTTGCTCAGGCTGGTCTTGAACTACTGGCCTCAAGCGATCCTCCCACTTCGGCCTCCCAAAGTGCTGGGATCACAGACGTGAGCCACCATGCCCAGCCTGCCTTGGTCTTTTGAAGTGCTGCAGCAATTTATGTAAAGGTCATGTGAATTATTTATTCAATCCCCTGTGAATGGATAATTGGGTTGTGTTGCCATTAAAACAATGATTCTTCATGGTCTGGTGTGTGATGAGGGCAGGACTGGGTTGAGCAGGGCCGAGAGGGCTCACAGCCTCCATCAGGCTCTCCTCTCAGCTGCAGGACTATGGCAGCTCAGCTAGCCTCTCAGAGCCTCAGCTTCCACATCTGCCAAATGGGTACAATCATAGTTCCCACTTCACGGTATTGTGAAGATTAAGTGGCCAATGCTTATAACTGTGTGGCACAGGACTCGGCACATTGTAGATTCTCAGGAAATTGTAACTAATATTTCTGGTGGGTATTTCTATCATGATTTCATTTCCATGAGTGGCTAGCTTGAGAGAAGTCCAACTGTACCCGTTTTATAGGCAAAGAAGTTGAAGAAAAAGGCTACATACAAGCCAGGTCACCTAACCCATGACCCATGCATGGCAAAGAACTTGCCCAGGGCTGTACCATGTTCCCCAGCTAGCGTCTCCCTTGGTGTCCTTCCTTGTCTTGATGAAAGACTCAGACCCCACAGGATCAGGTTGGGAGCTGAGACCTTGGGCCCATCCCTGACTGCTCTGAGCCACCCACTACTTCACCTGCAGAGGAGGGCTTCAGATGAGCAGGCCTCTGCCCTCTCAGCCTGAGATCCCACCATGATGGACCCAAAACATTGGCCTCCCCTAGAGTGTCAATGTCACATCCTTGCTTGGGAACTCCTAGCTCTCCTGGGGCTGGAGCAGAAGAGTATTGGGGCGGGCCCCTCTGCCAGCCTCTGTTGCTTGGCTCTGTGGGTGCACAAATGACCTCATTGCCAGGAAAGCTGAGATGCGAGCCCCTGGCACCTGCAGGTTAGCATCTGTCGCTGCCATGAGCTGAGCTCCTAGCAGATCTCAACACAGAAGGGAGACACAGGGCTGGCTTCTGGGGAGGTGGAGGTGGGAAAGGCAGGCGGGGAATTTTCCTTATTCAAAATAGCTACCTTTCTTTGAGCGCGTCCCATGTGCCAGGCGCTCAGCTAAGCCTTGGTGTAAATTATGCCATTTAGTCCTACAGTCAACCTTGAGAGATAGGCCCCATTATGACCACCCTAGTCTCACAGATGAGTGCCCTGAGGCTCAGTGAGGTGCTGGGACTTGCTCAGGGTGAGGGGGTGGTAGCCGTGGAATGTGTCACTCTCCCTTCAAGAGAGCACCTCCTTCCTCAAGGTGCTGGTGACAGCCCCCAGTGCCACATCTCCAGATTGACATGGTGTCCACTGACCGCTCCCAGCCAATGACTAGGCATGGCCAGCGGGGAGAGCTGGGTCACTCTTGCCCAAGATGGGGACAGCAACCATTGCGCATCAGCCTGGGGACTTTCTCAGAGCTGCAGGGCAATCTGAGGCTTCTCCTCCCCGGTCCCTCATCCTCATCATTCGCCTCTCCCTTCCCAGGTGTCAGACCAGCAGCGGGATCTGGAGGCTCTCCCTCCCCACTCCTCCTGTCTCCTCTTTATCCTGTTCATTTTCTTTCTTTTTTCCTTTTTTTTTTTTTTTTGAGATAGTCTTGCTCTGTCACCCAGGCTGGAGTTCAGTGGTGTGATCATAGCTCACTGCAGCCTTGACCTCCTGAGCTCAAGTGATACTCTCACCTAAGCCTCCTAAGTAGCTGGGACTATAGGCATGTGCCACCATGCCTGGGTAATTTTTAAATTATTATTGTTATTTTGTAGAGACGGGTCTTTGCCATGTTGCCCAGGCTGGTCTCGAACTCCTGGGCTCAAGCAATCTGCCTGCCTCGGCCTCTTAAAGTGCTTGGTTTACAGGCATGAGTCACTGTGCCCAGCCCTTTAATATTTTTGTAGAGTGGGGTCTCACTATGTTGCCCAGGCTGGTCTTGAATTCCTGGGTTCAAGCATCCTCCCGCCTTGGTCCCCCAAACCACTGGAATTACAGGTGTGAGTCACCGTGCCTGGCTTCCTCTCCCCTTATCTTTCATAGGTATCTTTCCCAATAAATTTCTTGCACGTTCCTTTCCACCTTGGTGTCTGCTTCCTAAAGGGCTGAACCGGAACTCTGAGGGAACTAGAATTGGAACTGGGAGCTTTCTGAGACTGTGGCCTGCACTCTCCATCACTGCTATTTGTTAAGCTTAAAGCAAAGGCCTAGGTTTGAGGACTCTCCAGATAACCCAAGAAATGGCCTAGTTAACAACAACAACTATTAACAAGGCGGTTTGTCTTCTGCCCTGGCTGAATCCTCTAATGTCATAGGAAGAGCCCTTACTTAGGAGCCCAGAGTCCTCAGATTAGTGTAAACAGGCAAGTCACTTATCTTCTGGAAGCCTCAGCTTCCCAGCTGTGAAATGAAGATGGCAATGGCACCTCCCTTGAGGGTTGTTGCAAAGATTAAATGAGCACAAATGACAATTGCAATAGAACAGTAATGCTGCCAGCAGTTGCAAGGGACACACCTTCTGCACACACACACACACACACACACACACACACACACATCCTCCACACTCAGTGCCAAGTCTACACATTGTAGACATGATGGAAATCCCAAGAGATCAGTTAGGATCATCTTTGCCTGTAAACCTCTGACAATCAGCTTAAACATAATTCATTTCACAAATAAAGAGTTTGGGGCAGGCAGCTCAAAGCTATACAGAGCATCAGGGAAGCTACCCGAGATATCAGTTCCTTCTCATTTCTTGCTTTATCTTCTCAGAATATGTGACTTCCTCGTGGACACAAAATGGCTGCTGCAGCTCCAGACCACACACCCACCTTCCATGTAGAAATAAGTCACTGGGAAAGGCAAGAAGAAAACTACTCTCCCTTAACAAGAACCTCCCCAGTTTCAGCTTTCTTTGTGGGGTAGTGGAGAGGCAGCATTCAGTATTCAGAGAATGCACAATCACACTCTGCTAAGAGAAGGTTGGCTTCTGGGGATATCTTTTGATCATTTCTACTCAAATGTGACCATCTTAATGCAGGAGGAAGCAACAGAAAGCTGGGAAGCAGGTGCCCCTGCAGGAGCTCAATGCCATGGAAAGATGAGAAAAGAGGTGGTGAATGAGACCCCAGATTCTTGGGAACTTTATCTACTCCACTTGCGCAGATGATGGAGGATTTGAGGAGTGTTAGTGAATGCTCTGTGTGGACTGGACTGGGACCAGACTGGGACTGGAACTCTCCAGGGAGGGCAACTTTAACCAAGACATCTTTAGGGTCTGCCAAGTCCTCAGCAGGTGTTTTGTGATGTGCCTTGAGATCCCCAAATGAGAAGGTCCAGCCAGGACCACATCTGTGCTTTTCTGTAATTGTGGGGGAAAAAAAAGTCTTCTAAAATTTTCTGATGGAATATATGCTCAGAACCCTAAAAAAAGAGCAAAAAATGAGTATAAGGAGAAAAAAAATGATCTGGAGTTCCACTACCCACAAATGAGCACGGTTAACGTTTCTTCTAGACTTCTAATGTATTCAGACACAGGCACTTTCCGCCCCCATACTGTACATATTGTCTCTTAATCTGCATCTTTTTCACTTAAAATATGTCATGCACACCTCGGCATGTCAATAAATATAGAAGACTGTCGTCCCTTTTAAAGTTTGCATAGTCCGCGGTTGTGCCAGCATTTATTTGCAAACCTCCTCTGCCTGGGGGTTGCAGGTTGATTTAAACGTTGGTCTGATTATTAGCCCTCCTCTGTTGCTTGGCCTTGTATCTATTTTGTCTGACTACCGTTTTATTCTCAATTCCTAATAGTGCAACTGGGGGGTCATGGAACTTTTTAAAAAAGATTTGATGCACAGAACAAAACTGCCTTCTAAAGAGATGCTAATTTACACGTTCAACAGCTATATATGATATTATCCCACACACCACTAAAACTGCTCACTAGAGAGATTGGATATATTTCCAAATTGGTTTTTAGCCATTTTTATTTCTCCTCCTCATCCTAATTCTTATTTTGCATTGCATGTTTCTATCTTTGCCTATCTTTTTAAAAACTGGCAATATATAGCCGTTATTTTTTGCAAATATTTTTCCAGTGTTCTATTTGTCTTTAAATTATCTTGTTTATTGTGGTAAAATACACGTAAAATTTACCCTTTTAGCCATTTTTAAGAGTCCAGTTCAGGCCAGGTATAGTGGCTAATGCCTGTAATCCCAGCACTTTGGGAGGCTGAGGCGGGTGGATCACCTGAAGTCAAGAGTTCAAGACCAGCCTGGCCAACATGGTGAAACTCTGTCTCTACTAAAAATACAAAAAAAAAAAAAAACAGTAGCTGGACATGGTGGTGCATGCCTGTAATCCCAGTTACTTGGGAGGCTGAGGCATGATAATCCCTTAAACCTGGGAGGCGGAAGTTGCAGTGATCTGAGATCAAGACACTGCACTCCATCCTGGGCGACAGAGTGAGACTGTCCCAAAAGAAATAAAAAGAATCCAGTTCAGTGCCATTAAGTACATTCACATTGCTGTGCAACCATCACCACCATTCATCCCCAAAACATTTTCATCACCCAGACTTGAAACTGTGCACTCATTAAACAGTAACTCCCCGTTCTCCCTCCCCCAGACCTGGTAGCCCTGATTCTACTTTCTGTCTCTATGATTACTCCAGGAACCTCAAATAAGTGAAATCATACAATATGTATCTTTTTTGTGTGTCTGGCTTATCTCACTGAGCATGATGTTTTCAAGTGTCATTCATGCTGTAGCCTATGTCAGAACCTCCCTTCCTTTTAAGGCTGAATAATATTCCATTGTGTGAATAGACCACATCTATTTTTTTTTTTTTAAGAGAGAGAAAGAAGTAGAATAAAAGAGAAAAAAGAAAGAGAAAGAGGGAGAGAGAACGAAAATCTTGCTCTATTGCTCAGGATTTCATTTAAATCTGTAAAATGCTTATGCAATTACTAAAA
>CAUYQU010029954.1:0-45590 GCA_963574635.1 Cheracebus regulus | reverse complement strand
ATGGACATGCAGGTGTGGTGTAGACCATGCTGTAGACATGGACACACATACAGCCTCCAGGCTGGATAGAGGTGATGGTGATGGACATGCAGGTGTGGTGTAGACCATGCTGTAGACATGGGCACACATACAGCCTCCAGGCTTGATAGAGGTGATGGTGATGGACATGCAGGTGTGGTGTAGACCCAGTTGTGGATATGGACACACATGCGGCCTCCAGGCTGGCATCGCTGCCTCTGCCCTGGGTAGCTTCCACAGCTGCCTGTCCACACAGCAGCCCCAGTGGTTCTGTAACAGCCCCGTCATTTCCTGTCACTCCTCTGCTCCCCACTTCCAACAACTCCCCGCCTGACTCGGAGCGGGGCCCCTGCACTGGCAGGCTGCACACAGCCTCCTGGGATCCGGGCCTCAGCCTCTCCTGCTTTCCTTTTGGCTGATTCTGCTCCAGTCTCCACAGATCCTTCCAGGGCCAGCCTGGCCCTACCTCGGGCCCTTGGCAGGTCTCCTCAGCCAGGCTGCTCCTCCCTCTGACCTCTGCCCAGCTGGTCCCCTTTCCTCCTTAAACCCTGTTCTCCTGTCACCTTCCCTAGGAGGCCTCTTCTGCAATCACCGTCCAGAATTTCAGCCTGTGACCCCAGCTCGCTGTCTTCTTTGCTTTTATGTCTCCAGAACCCTGTCCTCATCTAGCACATGGGAGACGCTAACTGGAATCACACTGAACACCTGCGTCTGTGCACTGCAAGGCGGGTCATGCAGGCAGGGGTCTGTGTGTCTCATTCCCCGATATCATCTCAGTGCCGTGAGCAGCACCTGGCATGCAGTAGGGGCACTGGAGACACTTGTTGAATAAATGAATGAAATTATAATTGATAAGTTGGGTTTGTGAACACAGTATGGTCATGACGATAGATTAGAAGGTTCTTTTTTAGGATAAAAGAAGAAAGAGATGATATACTCAATGGACTTTGGCGAGCTTAGCACCACAGTGTGCTGAAAACCCAAATAAAGAAGCGTCCTTATTCCTTTACATACAGTCCTCTTTTAATGTATCATCAAGAATTGTGTTATTTGGGGACACTGGAAAGTTCAGGCTCTTTGATCATGATCCATTCATTGACTTTTCAAGAAGAACCTTAGAAGGGATTTTGACTGTGTTTGATGTACCTGATTAGAAAGCAAAGCCTCCCCCACCTAAACTTCTGCTGCAAATGCTCAAATCTCTATGTGGATGCTCACAGAAGTGTATCCTGCAGACTTCAATGGGTTTGTCCAAGGAGCAGGTTTTGTTCATTTGGAAGAAAATAGTATTTGCAGGATTTTGAGAGCACATAAGTTCGGCAGCACTGGCTTCAAATATGGGCAACAGACCCACCCACTCCAATGGCATGCTCCCTCCATCTCAGAAGGGGACAGGAGTTGTGTGGCTTCCAACTCCCACTCCCACCTGACAGCTGGCCATTTCCAACCTCCTCAGGAGTCTAGGAAAATCTCCTAAGAAGGCAAGAGTGTTGCCCGTTCAGTCGGAGCAAGCGTTTTCCATGGCGCAGTGCAGATGGGTGTGGCCACACAGCACCAGCTCCCACCCTTTCTCCCCTCTCTGCCCTATTGACCATTCCAGGACTGAGGGCCCTGGTTACAATTCCCTGGCACCCACATGCAGAGTGGAGTGCTTCCTAAATATACACCAAGTGTAGCTCAGTGATCCCAATAACTGCCCCAAACAGCAAAGGCAGAGGGGAAACAAACACAAGGGCTTGTCCATGAATAATACTAAGAACAGCAGCTATCCTCACCCAGGCGCCTCCTTGGTGTCAGGCCCTTTACACATTGTCCCCATTACATCCTCCCAGCAACACGAGGTGGAGATGGTTCCCGACCATAGAGCAGGAATCTCAGGCTAGAAGAACGCAGGAGCTATCTGAAGCCCTCAGCGGTTGAGTGTAAGAGCTTTGAGTGTGAGGCTGGACTCTGTCTCCAAGGGTCAAGCTCACCTCCATGGTGTGTATATGAACACACCAACAGTACACCTTTGGAGGTCTGTGCATGATTCAAACTGAGCCTCACAAAGACACCATGACTGTTTCCTAATGCCGCTTTAAGGTAGCACAAACTCCATGGCTTAAAACAGAAATTTATTTCTCATGTTTACAGAGACCAGAAGTTCAAGATGGAGGTGCCACTGGGGTTGGTGTCTCTGGAGACTCTGAGAGACAATTCGTCCCATGCCTCTCTCTAGCTCCTGGAATTTCCAGCACTCCTCAGTGTTCTTGACTGATAGACACCTCACTTCCATCTGTCTCCCTTTTCACATGACGCTGGCCTCTGTGTCTCTTTGTGTCCAAATTCTTCTCTTCTTCCAGGGACCCCAATCATTGAATTAGGGCTCACCCTCCCCCAGCATGACCTCATCTTAACAAATCACATCTGCAGATACCTTCTCCAGACAAAGTCCATTCTGCATTTCCTGGCGAGCATGAATTTTGAACCCAGCACAATTACTATCCCTCCAATCATTATACCCATTTCATAGATGAGGAGAACTAGAGGAGCTGGACTTCCACAAAGTTGCTTTGCCCAACTGGCACACGGATTGAAGCCAAGGCTTTCTAACCCATGGGCCAGTCTTGCTGCCTGTCTTAAAAACAGTGACAGTGGAGGGGGTTGGCATTCTGCAAGAGCATGCTGGGCAGAGAGGGATTTCACTAGCCAGAAACTCAAGTGACCTACTTGCAGCCATGAGCCAAAGGAGCAGGCTTCATGATGTGCCTTTGTGAGGATCTTGTATCTCCCTCTTACCCAGAAGGAAACACCATCGCTTTACCTTCTGCGGCTTCGTCCACTGTCACACGCATAAACACCCCATCCAGTAATGCACTTCAACCAACTGCAGACAGGAAGATGTTCCCAAATTACAGTATTTCTCAGTTTCACAAGAAAGCCTGTCATCTGGTCCAATTCCTAGTTTCACAGAGTAATTCCACAGGGATGATTTCTGGCCTATCTCTTATCTCTAAGAAGAAAGCAAGCAGGACTCCTCTGCCAGGGCCCACAGATGTGCGCTTTGAGGAGCTGGAAAGAAATGTAAGCTGGAGTCCCCCAGCTTTCCCAGTGGCCTCTAAGTCCTTTCAGGAAGAGCGTCCGGCTCCCAGGCAGGGATTTGCAGTCTTTACCTTTGTGAACAACTTTACTGCTCACTTTAAAATGGCACTGCAAAATCTTCTTTCTTTATGCTCAGAATCCCTCAGGATTGACTTTTAAGATCCCATAAGTGTAGAGAAATACTGATAAATACAACAATATTCATAGCAAACCTTGATGAAATATCTGCTGTTTATCACAGACTCTTCTGGGAGCTTTACACATGTTGTTAAACTTAATTTTCAGACAACCCCTATGAGTCAATTGCTATTATTATTCCCAATCTACAGATAAGTAAAATAAAGTTCAGAGAATATAAGGAACATGCAAAGGTCATACAGCTAAAAAGTGCAAGAGTCATTAAGGTGAGTTTTTTTCAATGCCTCGTCACATGTAACAGAAATTGTCATATAAACTTAAAATATAAAAATGTCATTCCACTGGTAAGATACCATGACAGGATGATTTACTTAGTGAGCTCCAAAACCATCACAGCTGAAAAGCATCTTGCTCTGTATTCACTACCTGGATAACCCTATGAAGCCTTTTTCTGTGCATTTTAAAAAAATAAAAACAGATTGCCCAGACTTGGCTTTTCTACATCACTTTTTAGTCCTAAATATCTGACAACTGCATTACTACCATGATGGAAGTTGTTATTAATCTGCTTAGATTCAAATTAAGATAGTTCCAAGAACTTTATTAATTAGCCCATTTAGAAATATGGATGCATGTTCTATGCATGTTCTTCTTGCACAGAATCCCTCTGGATTTAATTTTAAGATCACCATCCTTGTACACATAAAGGTGACTTGTCAAATCACCATTCGACAAATACTACCATAATAATTGTTTCCAACAATAATCATCAAGGGATGCTGAAACCAGTGGGTGAAAGTTTGATGAGAAATAGGATGTTTGCATAGTCTCAAAGTGTTTCCCCGCAATATGGGTGTAACTCACAAAGGGAAAAACAGTCACTTTGCAGAAGAGAAATCTCACTGACCCTACCTGGGGAAAAGGGCGATATTTTTCATGTAACCTGCATTTACCACCCGCCAAAGAGGACACAAAGCAGAATTGAATATTATCCTTGACATCAGATCATTTAGAATAACCATCCATCATCTCTACATTTATCCTGGTGTAAAGGATGTTTGAGGTTAAGCCAACTTTTATCACTTGTTGAAAGATTAAAGGGGTAGGTGTGAAGGGTGGGGGCTGATGGGTACAGGACAAGGCTGCAAAATTAAGGTGTTCAGCTTTACTCTGAGGAGGCACAAGCTGAAACCTGGAGAGAAATTCAGTGAGGTCCTGTAATGCCAAGCCTTTTCCTGTGAAGAGGTGGACAAACAAGACTCCCCCATCAAGCCGAGAACTTCCTCCCAATAGCAAGACTTACACAGTCATGAAGAGTGCCACATTTTCCTCACCGATGATATATAAAGATGTTAATAACAGAAACTATACCTTATTTATTTCTTGGTATTGTGCTGCCCATAGGATTTGGTATCCTGTAGAAGCTCAATGGATACTGTTTGAATGGCTAATTAATAAAGTCGTTGGAACTACCTTAATTTGAATCTAAGCTTCTTAGTAACAACTTCCATTCTGATAGTAATGCAGTTGTCAGATATTTAAGATGATGAAATGATGCAGAAAAGTTAAGTCCAAGTAATAGGTCTTTTTTTTTTTTTTAATGCACAGAAAGAGGCTTCAAAGTATAGCAGGTAGTGAATACAGAACAAGATGTTTGTCAACTGTGATGGTTTTGGAGCTCACTAAGTAAATCATCCTGTCATGGTATTCTACTAGTGAAACTAAATTTTTGTATTTTAAGTTTATATAACAACCCGGTTTCTAATCCAGCTTTTTTCTTACCTTCTGTCTTCAAATTACATTCTCATTTTTATATTGTAGTACTCTGCAGCATCTACAAAACACTGATTTGTTTATTTAATAAATATTTACTCAATAACCACTCTGTCCCTGGCATCTATTGGACACTATGGGAAATGTTAGTGAACAAGATAAATCTGCTCACAGAAAGATGAAATTCAAAAGGCAGAAAAAAACATTGAAGAAGGATTTACAACTGTGGGCATCAGGCCAGGCAGTAGGCACAGGAATGCCAAGGTGATAAAAAGTGATCCCTGCCCTCCAAGGGACTCAGGGGTTCCTTAGGGGAAGAAACTAGTGATGATGATGGTCATGATGATGGTAGTGGTGATGGTGATGATGGTGATGGTGACAGTGATGGTGATGTTGATGGTGATGATGATGGTAGTGGTGATGGTGATGATAGTGATGTGATGATGATAATAATGGTGATGGTGATGATAGAGATGGTGGTGATGGTGATGATAGAGATGTGATGATGATGGTGGTGATGGTGATGATGATGATGGTGATGGTGATGATGATGGTGGGTGATAATGATGACGGTGATGGTGATGGTGGGTGATGATGATGGTGATGGTGATGGTGGGTGATAATGATGATGGTGATGATAATGATAATGACGATGGTGATGATGATGATAATGATGGTGATGGTGATGATGGTGATGATGATGATAACGATAATGGTGATGGTGATGATGCTGATGATAGATCACGGTGATGACCCTACCATCTGTATACTGAGCACACACTGTGAAGTGAGTGCCTACTGTGTATTGGATGCCAGCCCCCAGTACACTACACTGTGCCTCACTCAATCTTCAGGCTGACCTGTGATGGGGAGTATTTTTGGCCCACACAACCAAAGGAGAAACTGAGGCTCAGTGAGGGCAAATCACCACCCAAATGTTCACATAAGAGGTGGCCTGCAACCCAGTTTCCCCTTGCAGAGGCCATCTTGTCCCTGCTCTTCTCTCTCATTACACAGGGTCAAGAGGACACCAGGGCCAGAACAAGCCCTTCCACAGACCCCACGGTCCACACTCCCCTCTGTGGATATCTTACAGGTTGCTCATCTAATATGAAGTCTAGTCTGGGCAAGGGAGAGCCAACTCTGACTAAACGTTTTCTGCACACCCGCACTAGCATCAGGCCCTGCCCCATGAGCTGGGAACATGGGGACAAATGTAAAAGGCCCTCTCTAATTGAGGAGCTCACTGGGAGCTCCTGGGGGCATGGCCTGAGTTTGACAGCTTCAGTATGGTGGCCCCAACAGCAAGCTCATGGTGGGCCTTCGATAAATGAGCTCACAGTTCAGTGGGGGACGAAGACAAGTAATTATGACTCAGAGTCAGAAAAGTGATGATGGAGGGAAGCCCAGGAGCCTCTGGGAGCAAGGTAGGTACCTAATGCAGCCTAGCATGCATGTGTGTGTATGTGTAAGTGTGTCTATATAAGTGGAGGTATCAGGGAAGGCTTCCTGGAGGAGGCAAATCTAAAGAATGTTCAGCCTTTAGATTTAGACAGGATACAGAAAGAGGGTAAAGAGCTCCAGGCAAGTGGGAAATCTGAGCTGGGGCTCACAAACAGAACAATCTAGTGTGTGTACATATGTGTATGTGTGTGCACGCGTGTCCCAGGACCGAGGTATTTCAGGATGTGAAGGGTGGAAGCCCAAATTTGGCTGGAGAAATAAGGAGACCCCTACAGTTCCTGAAGCACATTCACAAGCCTCCTGTCTCATCTTCATACCCAACAGGAAAAAACAATTTCCTCTTCTAGCAGATGAGAACATGAAGCCTACAGAGCCAGTGAGCCACAGAGCTGGGCTCGGGACAAGAGTCTGACTCCTAACTCAGGGATCAAGCCGAGTGGGGAGTTAAAGCTGAACTCTGAAAAATTTTAGGGAAACAGGTAGGGCCTCCTAGACAGGGGACAACAGGAGAGGGCCTAAGAAGGAGCTGGGCTGGGGTAGGAAGAGGCCAGCTCAGTGGCTTAAACCAGCAGAGATGGGGGGGTCAACGTGGCCCTTCCTTGCTGGAACACTCAGTCTGGGAGGCAGAGTACCATGTCAGAAAGCGGTCACACATAGCCTCCTATGTACCACTTGAGCCAGCAAACTAGCGTCTGGCCCTGCCAGCAGCCGGCCAGCCGCCCCACCAGGCTTCTCACTCTTGGCCTCCTCTGTGTGCCTCCAGCCTGGCCTCCTTCCAGAGGTCTGTGGGTAGGCGCCAGCTCCCCGCTTTGGGTTCCGGGCCCTGAGTGTGCCAGGAATATGACCCAACCAGGCATGACCCAGGGCAATGTTATTTGCTCAGCACTCAGCCTTAACTAAATGCTCAACAAACACGATGGATAAACACCACCAGCATCCCAAGGAGGCGTGGCTGCTCTCCCACAGAACTCTAGCCCTGTAAACGCCTTTTACAGAAAGAACAGGGACCCATCTTATGCTCACTTGTCACTTTCCTAATACAAATATCAAACTTGGAAAAATTCAGCTGGCAGGGCCCAGGGAGAAGAAAACGAGATGTCAGAGTCATTGAGTGAGAGTCACAAGACCTGGCTCCCAGTCCTTGTCATGTCACTGGGCACTGTGAACGCGAGGACCCTGCAAAAGATGGTTTTCCTCTTTGAGCTTTGGCTCTCGTCATTTATACAATGGGTGCAGACACAGAAGACTGGGGCCAGTGACGCCATCCAGGGATGTACGTTCATCTCAGAGAGAGCTATCTCCAGCCCCTAGATGCCCAGTCCTGCCCCAGACCCATGGGGTGAGGACGGCCACGCAGACTCTCATGGACAAAAGCTCCCAAGGTTCCAATCAGCTTGGAGAGTGCTGACGCCAAACGCAGCCAGAGCTGCTCTTTTCTCTCCTTCGGCCTGCTGGGGAAGCAGTTTCTAATGCAAGGAGATCTAACCAGCAACCCAGGTGCAGGGTAGAAAAGCTAGCTAGACAGACAGATGGCAGAAATCTACCAGTGTCCGTCCAAGCACTGGAGCTTGAGACAGGAGATCTATAGGGTGGTTTTGAACTTGGCATTAGGGACATGAGGGGTTGGGGGTAAACCCAGGTCTTTGCACTCCAACTCCCATGTAGCCAGTCAAGGACAGATGCACAAGTACATCATTCGATGCGTCATCTTAATTTCTTTTTCTTTTTTCTTCCTTTTTTTTGAGAGAGTCTTGCTCTGTCATCTAGGCTGAAGTGCAGTGGCACGATTTTGGCTCACTGCAACCTCCGCCTCCTGGGTTCAAGTGATTTTCCTGCCTCAGCTTCAGGAGTAGCTGAAATTACAGGCACTCGCCACCACACCCGGCTGACGTTTTTTGTATTTTTAGTAGAGACGGGGTTACGTCATGTTGGCCAGGCTGGTCTCAAACTCTTGACCTCAGGTAATCCACCCACTTTGGCCTCCCAAAGTGCTGGGATTACAGGCGTGAGCCACTGCGCCCAGCCAATTTCTTAAAAAGAATGAAGAGTTTCAAGCCCAGAGAAAATCAGACACCCCATGAGAATCAGATACCCCATGAGAATCAGACTCCAACTGCACCCTTCCAGGGAAGCCGCTGGCATTCCCAAAAAGTTCACTGCCTCCCTCCAGAGGCCGAGAGAAGCCTGTGCTGTCAGCCACCACAGTGGTGGTGCTGGAGGCTCAGCCCTGGCTGGTGATGAATGGGGCAGGCATCGGCCACCTACAGCAGCCTTGGCAGCTGCAGGGTCTGACTGGGAGGGCCGGGCTGGACTCACCTTCACACTGCCTGCCTTCCCCCTTGTAGCCTGGCTTGCAGAGGCATTTGTAGGACTTGGGCGTGTTCTGACAGATGGCATCGATGTGGCAGTCATCTGTACCCTCCGAGCATTCATCCACGTCGACTGACCCTGTGGGTAGGGGTGTAGGGGGAACAAGAAGTAAGGTGTGGCCCTGGAGGAGGCGGCCGATGGTGTGGGGCTAGGACGCTCTTGCCTCTGCCTGTCCATTGATCAGTGTGCTCGTTGGCAATAACAACTGTCACACAGGGCAATCTGATGTGACAAGCGGCAACTGGTAGCATCACTGGCACAGCTCCTCGGTGGCAGGGACAATGCTACCAATATGCTTGGTCTTATTTATTGTCGCAACAATCCGGTTGAGCTATTGTTCCACTAAAAAGATGAGAAAACTGAGGCTTAAGGAGACAGTGAGAAAGAACCTCCTCCAGGTGTCCTGCTCACACAAGCATCGCCCCAACCCTCCCCCATGCTCTTCATTCTAGAATTTACAGCCAGAAGGGTCCGTGGAGGAATTTAAATCCAGCCCTTTTGGGTTTCAGATGGGGACACTGAGGCCATGCCAGGGGGCTCCTGAGGGTCACCTGAACATGGGATTCCACCCTGCCCCTAGGCTGTGGAAATACGGGATTCGTCATCTGCCTTCCATGGCCCTGCACCAAAGTGTCCGGTGGCAGAAGCACACCCTCAGCTGGGCTAACCTGAGCCCATCCATGGTTCTGAATCCTCCCTCCATCCTCCTTCCTTGGAAATCCACAGGTGAATCTGGTTCTCATATCCCAACTTCTAAATGCAAGTTCAGTTTAGGTTTTGAGAGCTCCCAACACTCTCCACCTCCCACCCCCAACACCTTCAGTCTGGTACAGCTGTTGGGGCAAAATCATGCAAAATAGACTCTGTGTATCTATTCCATCTATACACCCCAAACCTCTCTCTGTCTCTCTCTGTCTCTCTCTGTCTCTCTGTCTCTCTCTCTCTCTCTCTCTCTCTCTCACACACACACACACACACACACACACACACACACACACAGTTCAGGCAGGGAGGGGACCTGCCTCTTGTCGGGCACAGGTCAGCACAGTCAGAGCCGTAGCTGTAATCCAGGTTAATTCCTCAGGTTATACATAATGAAACCGAGGTCCAGGTGGGATCTGTCATGGGTCAGTAGCTCACTGGGGCAGAGAATGGACTCAGACACAGAATGAGCTTTCCTATGTGCCATCTGACTTCTAGCTAGCAATGCATGAAATGCAGACAGATGACAGACAGAAGGACCCAGGAGTGCAGCACAAGGAACTTTCAGCAGCAACCATGAGGGCAGCCCCCCCAGGGGTGAACTCAGAATGTCCCCATCTCTTCATGCCTCTGGTCTCACCTTAGATTGTTGGGTCCCCATGAGTGTCTAAATTTCTCCCCTGGATAATATCTGGGTTCGAAATCTGCCAGTGGAGTCTGTGAGATCCACGCCCCCTAGGGGTCCTCCTTCTTTGCCCCAGCCCCCAGGTCTCCTTCCCACTCCTGGAGGAAGAGAGGCGTCAAACAGAAACACAGCAGCATGACCGCCCTGCACACACACGGCAGGTGGGATCACCTTTCGGGAGGGCTGCATCTGCTCAGGTGGGCAGCCTGTCCTCGACAGCTGCCAGGGGAAGAGTGGAAAGCGGACCAGGAGGCAGGGACTGGAGGGGGCCCAGCCAGCAACTAGATGGCCAACAGGAACATCCATGAGGGCCCTCTGGGAAAGTGTCAACAGAGGGACTCCTGTGCAGGGGTGGCACTGCCTCTAGGGCTGGGAACCAGAGGTCAGAGAGAGCCCATCTCCATGCTTCTGTTCGGGAGGATGGGTGTCACTTCTGAGACAGGACCAGCAGGGGCCGCCGGCCACAGATTGGCTCTTCCCACTTCCCGGGGACCAGTGCATGGGCTCCTTGTGCCCCCACCCCCAATCTCCCACCTAGCCCGGTGTCTTCACTGGGATGGAAACAGATGGACGTGGATGAGGGTGGGTGAGGCTAGCTCCCAACGCGCCTTTAAACACTTGGGTGTTCTAGGTGTGTTGCCTGGGGAGAGGGCATGGGAGTTTGAGGAGAGAAGGGGAGGAGCCACTTGTCCCCACTGGTCCTCTGCCAGCTCCAGCTCCTGTCGGGGCTGAGACTCCCATGCAGGGTGGCCCAGCCCTACCAGCACCTGAGTCAAAGGGAGCTCCCTTTGACGCTGGTTTGCTTATGCTGGGGACAGGCTGCTGGAGTTTCACAATCACGGGGCTTCCACGGAGAGGGTGGGGAGGAGACAGAGGCAGACACAGAGAGGAGGGACACAGGTGGGGATAGGCACGCCCAGGAACAGCCACTCAGAGGTGAGGGACCCCAAAGCTTGGGAGAGACACCCACAAGGGGGATGGGGCGGCAGCGCTGGGCTTCCAGGAGAGGCGTTGCTGTGGAGGAGTCTCACTGGCCCACCATCCCCTCAGGGCACGCGCGACCACCAGGAACAGACCCTAGCCACCCAAACCGGACCCCAGGGAGCCGGGAAGAACGTGCAGAACCCTCCCCCTGCCCCCGCTCCGAGCAGAGCATCGGAGGAAGCGCCTCTGATGACGCAGAGGAGAGAATGTGACTCCAGCTTTTCGGGAAGCCCTGCAGACAGCCAGAGAGGAAGGGACGGGCGGGACGGCGAGGGGGTCGCTGTGAAAGCCACGGGGCTGTGCCTGTGGCCTCCGGGCCTCCCCTCCCCCCCCAGGTCTGCTCACCGACGTCCCGAGTCCGGACTCTCCTCCCCGTGTCTGTCCCTCTGCCTTCCTTCCCCGTCTCTCCTCCCCGTCCTGTCAGACGGTCCGTCGTCCCCGGCTTTCCAGGCATCACCGTCCCTCTCTCCCTGTCCCCCTCCGCTGCCCCCCACCCCCCACTCCGTCTTTCTCCGGCGTCCATCTGCCCCGCGTCTCCGCCTCTCTCCCTTCCCATCGGTGGGACCGTCCCTCTTGATTGCTCCTGGTCCGTGGGCCTCCTCCTCCCTCCCTCGGGTCCCCTCCTTCCCCGGGCCGTGCGGGCCTCGCCACCCTTCCGCGTCGGCCTTTTCCCCGGGCCTCCTCCTGCGTCCTTTTGTCTCTGCCCCCTCGGCGCCGGTTCTTCTGTCCGTTTGTCCCGCACCTCCTGCCCCGTCCCTGTCCCTCGGTCCGTCCCTTTCCCCGTTCACCTCCCGGCGTGTCCCCTCCGCCCGCCCCGCCCTGCCCCGCGTCCCCTCTCCCGGGAGGAGCGCCCCCTCTGCGCTCGGGGTCCCACCCCGCCCCGGTCCTCACGCCGGGCCCCTGGGAGCCGCCGCCTTTCTTCCTCGCTCCCGCGCTCGTGTTTCCCCTCCCGGGGCCCCGGCCCACCCGACCCCGCCCTGCCGGGCTCAGGAGCCCCGGCCGCCGGGGCTGCGGGGAGGGGGCGCCCCGGGCCGGCCCCAGAAGTTACTTTGGAAAGAGGTGGGGGGCTGCGCGGGGCCGCGCGGTGCGAGCTCGGAATGCGCGGGGAAGGAGCCTCCCGGACGGCGCCTCGGCGGTCCGCGCCCCCCGCGCCCGCCGCCTCCCCCCAACTCGGGTCGGGGGCTTACCTGGGAGCCCGCTGCCCCCCGCCAGGCGCCCGCGCGCGCCCAGGGCCAGCAGCACGTACAAGTGCCAGCGCACGGCCGCCGCGCCCATGCTCAATGCGGGCCCGGCCGGGCGTGCGGGCGTGCGGGGCGCGGGGACCCGACCGACCGGCAGCTCCCGCAGGCGCTGCTCGCTGCTCGCCGCTCAGCCACCGTTAGGGCTCCCGAGTCGCCCAGCCGGCCCGGCTGACGAGCTGACAGCGCGCGCTCATTGGCCAGCGGCGCCGGGGGGCGGGGCGTCTCGCAGGGCCGGCCAATAGGTGACGGCCGCCGGCCCGCGGTGGGAGGGGGAGAGGGGGGCGGGCGTCGTGGGGGGGCCCCTCCCCTGGGGCGGGCGGCAGGTGGGGGTGGGGGCCCGCCTGGCCGGCTCGCGGGGCTGCGGGAGCGGGGTCTCGGCCAGGTTGGGGCTGCTCGGAGGCTGCGCCCTCCTCCCCTGCCCCCGGCCCCTGGGCCCTCGCCGTCCAGGGTGGACGCCCCCCGACTGGGGCAGCCCATTCCCTCCCGGCCGCACCCTCGGGGGCGGGGGTCCTGCGAGGTCGTCCGCCATCCATTTGCAGGGACATGCGCCCGCGCGCAGAGTAGACTCGTCCGCGCCGCGGTTCACTGGACGTTTCCTGAGCACCTACTAGGGGCCGAGCGCGGGCGAGGCAGCAGCGAGCGAACCGAGTAGGGAAACGCGTGCAGATCGCTTAAACATTCACCTTCAGAACAAATCAACTTTTTAGCACTCGCCGAAGGACAGTGGCCCGTCAGTGCGCTCGTCAGGAGGCGGCCGCCGGACCCGCGTCTGGAACGGGGCGCCTGGGGCGGACAATGCCCCTAGGCGGCGGGTCCCGGGCGAGGCCCCGCATGGGGCTGACCTCGGCCTGCGAAGTTCGCGGCTGGGAATGCGAGGCCGGGGCCTCCCCAGTGACAGACCCGGCGGGGCCAGGAGGAGGGGAGGGGAGGGCATTGCGGTCGGAAGACCCAGGAAGGGCTCCGGCCTGGCCTGGGGTCTACACCTGACGCCTGGCGAGGTTCGGGCTTGGGTCTGGTCCCACCCCGCCTGGGAGGGAGGCGCGGCTGGAAATAAATGGCCCCTCTCAGCTCCGGGCAGGACGCTTTAAGGGAAGAAAGTTCAGCAAACCCCAAGGCCCATCTCCTTGACAACCACCAATAAGAGCTCCTTTTTTCTCCTGCTCTCCAGCCTCGACTCAAAGACAACACTTTTCTCTTTTTTGTCCACTCGGCCTGCGCCAGTTTCAGACCCTCCATACCAGCTCCCTTTCCTGCTCCCAACACACACATGCACACACACACCATCACACATGCACACACACATGCAGACACATGCAATGAGACACAGCCTCACACACACCCTCACACCCTCCAGCACACACACGCTCACACATGCGTCTTCACACACTCATCCGACCTGCTGTAGACGAACTTCTCAGCCCTGGAAGGTTAGATCTGTGTCCAGCCAGCTCTCACTCCCATCTGACTTCCTGTCAGTTTGTGGCACTGTCCTGGTGGCTGAGGCAAGGGGTCCCCCACATGGGGATGGGAGGTGTTGGGGGGCCAGAAAGGCCCAAGGAAGAAGGATGTGCTGCCTCCTGTCTCCACCGAGCCCCCACCCCATCGCTCGAGACGTTTTGGTCTGCATGGCTGCTGCTGGCTGCTGGTTTACGTTGGGAGATGCTGTTGACAGGCTTCATTTTGCCTCCTTGTCAATTGTGTGGCTTTGAGTTTCTGCTGGGGGTGGGGAGTTCCCTCAGAACCGCATATTGTCTTGTGCTTTGGGGAACAGGGCAAGCAGTGTGAGGTGGTGGGGAGCTTCCTCCAGGGGGCTCTGAGCTACTGGAAACAATGGCCTTTAATGTGCCTGGTCATTAGGGCCCTCCAGTCCTGGCCAGGTGCCCCTCAAGCTTGATGGCTGCAGGAGAACCTTCTTCCAGGCTCTGACCCCACAAATCCAGGTGTGAATGGAGGCAGGTTACTCTGTGACGCCACAGCCCAGAGGGAGCTCTCCCTTGTACCGTTAGTCCCCACCCTGCCCCCAAGTGATTGCTCAGGTCAAGTCTGCTGGTGAATTAGCACCCTCTAAGGTGTCCAGACAGAAAGCGCTTCCTTCCAGGAGCTTGTCTATGTGGAGGAGTTAGCAAGCAGAGGAAGAGGGAAATGGAGAGAAGACACACCTGTAAGCCCCTCATAGGTGCAGGAAAGGAGGTGGCTTGTGGGGCAGAAAAAGAGGAGGTCACTTCTGCCCCGGGAGCCATCAGGGAGGCCTCTTAGGGTAGGTGACCTGGGCTGGACACAGAGCATAAAGAGGAGATTTGCCTAAGGGACGAGAAGGACCAACAGAGAGTCCGCCAAGGTCCATGAGAGAAGGTGAGGAGTGAACAAGTGAGCCAGAGAATGTTCTGGAAGCATCTTGAAAACTGCAGAGGCACTGTAGGCACGGGACAGTGATGTGCTGGAGGTCTGCCTGTAGAAACAGATGAGCCTGTTTTGAAATGGGATGGGCTGGCAGGTGGGAACCCACAGCCAGCCCTCCAGCATGGGATGACTTGGAACCTCTAGATACGGAGCTGGGATAATGGAGGCCGAAGGCTGCTGAATTGCACAGTGACTTTGGCAAGGGGCACACTATGGCTCCTGTCACCTCCAAATGACCTACGTGTTCTCTGCATGGCAAACAAGGCACCACTAGCCCCTCTGCAGCAGTCCCGGCCTTGCCAAACTGCTGCAAAGGGAACCTCACACAAGTCCTATTTTTCGCACCCCAGAGCCTGCATCCCTCACCCTACCAGGAGCACCTTTGGTTTCCCTTCTTCAAGTCACCCCCACCTCCTCTTCTGCCCACACCCTGCCCCCTGCCCCCAGCTGGGTGTGGGGCCTCCTTTGGGCTCCCACAGTCCCTTGGAGTTGTCTCATTAGAGCTTGGCTCACCCTGGGTTTTACATCTGTCTCCTCCTAGACGGGGCTCTCCAGGGCAGGGCTCACAACTGATCTATATCTGAGGCCACAGCTCCTAGTTGGGACCGAAGAAATTATTGTTGAATGAATGAATGAATGAACAAAGAAACAAGATGGACATCATTTAACTGGTAATTCTTATCACTCTGGGGAAAAGGAGCAATAAGCCAGAGGAGAATTTAAGCCAAATACTTGTCTATTTCATGGGACCTTCAGAGTGAATCCAACTGCCTACTCCATCCTGTCCACCACCACTTCTGTTGCGCGGGCAAGTTGGTCCAGCCAGCAGGATGGCAGTCCTCAGGGGCCCAGAGTGGCCAACCTGGGGCCCTTTGGCTCCCCCTGGTGACATCTCACACAGGTCTAAGTGGAAGAGGAGGCAAAGGAGGTGAGCTCCTTCCAGGCACACTCTCTTGGATCCAACTCCAGTGGCTGAGTCCAGTGCTCAGCAATGGGAAAGCCAGAGGCCCTGCACCCAGCAGGTCTGCCTCCAGACCACACCCAGTAACCTTGGCTAAATCTATTGACACCTCTGCAGGTTCAGGTTCCTCCTCTGTATAGGTGACCTACGTCTTAGAGTTGTCGGGAAGATTCAACACAGCAGAAATGGTGTAGAACCTCTCCAAACCTCGAGTTTCTCATCAGTAACATGAGAGTGATGCTAGCTAGTGTTTTTCACTCGCCTGTGGGGAGGATTCAGTGAGATTTTGTACATGAAGCCCTTAGGACTGTGATTATGATGATTATTAGATGATTATTCTCACTACTACTATCACTACTGCTATTACTGATCCTCTTACTGATAGTAGCAGATGGTAGTAATATACAACCAGTTAAGAACATTTTGGCCGGGTGTGGTGGCTCATGCCTGTAATCCCAGCACTTTGGGAGGCTGAGGTGGGCGGATCATCTGAGGTTGGGAGTTCGAGACCAGCCTGACCAACATGGAGAAACCCGTCTCTACTAAAAATACAAAATTAGCCGGGCATGGGACATGGTGGCACATGCCTGTAATCCCAGCTACTCGGGAGGCAAGAGAATCGCTTGAACTTGGAAGGCGGAGGTTGCGGTGAACCGAGACTGTGCCATTGCACTCCAGCCCGGGCAACAAAAGTGACACTCTGTCGCAAAAAAAAAAAAAAAAAAAACTTACATTTTAAAAACTTCCTAATGAAGAATTCTCTTGCTTAGTAACAGTTGTGGAAGTTCTTTCAGAAAACAAAGTTCTCTGCAAGCATAAAATGTTATTACGTAGATGTCAAGTCTCCATCTTCATTCCTTTAGATGCTCTTATCATCCTTTTTTTCTTTTCTTTTTTTGAGACAGAGTCTAGCTCTGTCACCAGGGTGGAGCGCAATGGTGCAATCTCGGCTCACTGTGACCTCTGCCTCCTGAGTTCAAGTGATTTTTGTGCCTCAGCCTCCTGAGTAGCAGTAGCTGAGATTACAGGTACACCCCACCACACCAGGCTTTTTTTCTCTCTCTCTCTCTCTTTTTTTTTTTTTAAGTAGAGACAGGGTTTCACCATGTTTCCCAGGCTGATCTTGAACTCCTGAGCTAAGGCAATCCTCCCGCTTTGGCCTCCCAAAGTGCTGGGATTATAGGCATGAGCCACTGCTTCCAGGTATCTTTTTAAAAATTGTGAAACTGCATAATAGCCTCCTGTGGTTGCACACGTTTTTAGACCTTCGAGGGTAGACCTTTTTTTTTTTTTTTTACCCCTAAATTACCTTTGGCCACACAGGCCCATATCTTGGCTTGACCTGTCAAAGAGAGGGTCTTAGTTCCCAGGAACCCACGTTCCAGATTCTGAAGCATCCCACCCGAGTTGCATCACTCAGCATATTCTGACCTGTCACTGCTGCTTTCTTCCCGAGGGGTAACAATAGCTGACATGTATTGAGTGTTATATGTACTAGACACTCTGCTGAGATGTCCCAGGCATTATATCTTTAAAGCCTGTGAAGCCATCTCCACTTCACACCTGCAGAGATGGGGATTCAGGCTGCCTGCCTAGGATCCCAGTGCCAGCAAGTGGCAGAGGTGGGATTTGAACCCAGGTCTGTGTGACCCCCCACGTCACACTCTTTACCATTCTTCTTTAACGAAACAGACTCAGAGACTCAAAGGGCTGAGGGGTTTGGGGTGGTAGGATGCTCCTGGTTGTAATGCTTCAAGTTTTACTTTTTTAGTTTAGATATTGAGAAAAGTGGTTTTTATGCAGTGGCTGATATGGTTTGAATTTGTGTTCCCGCTTGTATTAGTCCGTTTTCATTCTGCTGATAAAGACATACCTGAGAATGAGCAATTTACAAAAGAAGAGGTTTAATTGGACTTACAATTCCACATGGCTGGGGAAGCCTCCCAATCATGGTGTAAGGCAAGGAGGAGCAAGTCCCGTCTTACATGGATGGCAGCACAGAAAGAGAGAATGAGGAAGACAGAAAAGCAGAAACCCCTGATAAAACCATCAGAAGTCATGAGACTCATTCACTGCCATGAGAACAATATGGGGGAACCACTCCCATGATTCAATTGTCTCCCACCAGGTCCCTCCCACAACATGTGGGAATTATGGGAATACCATTCAAGATGAGATTTGGGTGGGAGGACAGAACCAAACCATATTACCACCCAAATTTCATGTCCAATTGTAATCTCCAGTGTGGGAGGAGGAAGGGCCTGATGGGAGGTGATAGGATCACGGGGGTGGATTTCCCCCTTGCTGTTCTCGTGATAGTGAGTGAATTCCCATGAGATCTGGTTGTTTAAAAATGTGTAACACTGGCTGGGCGTGGTGGCTCATGCTTGTAATCCCAGCACTTTGGGAGGCCAAGGCGGGTAGATCACGAGTAAGGAGATGGAGACCAACCTGGCTAACATGGTGAAACCCCATCTCTACTAAAAATACAAAAAGTATTTGGTGGCACATCCTGTAGTCCCAGCTACTTGGGAGGCTGAGGCAGGAGAATCACTTGAAACCAGGAGACAGAGGTTGCAGTGAGCCGAGATCGCACCACTGCACTCCAGCCTGGGTGACAGAGAGAGACTCCATCTCCAAAAAAAAAAAAAAAAAGTGTGTAACACCTGCCCTCTTGCACTCTTCCCCCTGCTCCTGCCATGTGAGATGACCCTGCTTCCCCTTGGCCTTCCGCCATGATTGTAAGTTTCCTGAGGACTTCTTAGGCTTGCTTCCTGTACAGCCTGCAGAGCTATGAGTCAATTGAACCTCTTTTCTTTAGAAATTACCCAGTCTCAGGTAGTTCTTTCTAGCAATGCAAGAACAGACTAATACCGTGGTCAAATCGCAACAGTTTGTAATTCACAGGGTTGGTTGTAGGGATGACTCAATTTTATGTTCTCTCATCTTTCTAACAGTCCCCAGATCTGTTGGAACCACCCTCCCACATGCGAAGGAGACACAAGAAATGGGACAACACCAAGAAGGACTTCCCAGAGTCTCCTAGCGGGAGCTGGAGGACTAGCCACTTTTCTCTTGTAGCCGTGCTGTGTGGAGCCTTGCAGTGTACCAGGCTCCTCTCTACCCATCACCTCATGACTGCAAGTGCATGGACATGTCGACAGGAAAAGCTGCAGATGAATTTTAGAGATGGTCCAGCCTATGCTCTTCATTTGACAGCTGGGGAAACTGAGGCCCAGCCTCACAGACCTGCTGTCCCTTGGACACATCCATCTGGACCCCGCTCTGGCACCTAAAGTCCACCAAGTGGCCCTTCAGCTCCTCCTGCCCAAGCATGCTTCTCAGGACCCCCAGCTGGGGTGGGAGAACCTCTCATCTCTCCTCTCCTCTCCCCACTCCCTACACACTGTCAGCACTGCGTCTGTAACCTCTCCTCTCCATCCCTTCACCCACTGGCACCAGCTCTCACCCATGGAGGCTCAAATTCATAACACCAGAGTAGCTAGAGGCAGCTCTCAAAGGGCTGGCCTGACCTCGCCAGTCCTTGCCGCCTGTAGGACAAAATCCACTCCAGACCTTTGGAGATGGTGCTCTGTTGGCCTCTCCATCCTCACCCGCTGTCTGGTAAACTTCCTCTCTACCCGATGCGGCCGCACTCCTCTAAGCCACAGCTCACTCCATTCCCTCTTCTTGCATGCCCTTCCCCATCCCCTGCCCCTGGCGGACAGACTCAGGCTCAGCTCGGGTGCCCTGTTTTCGGGCACCAGCCCCTGTGCTGAGCCCCAACTGTGCCCTGTGTGCCCCTCCGCCGTGGGCACCGGGAGAGTGTTGAAACCCGGAACCTGTCAGCTAGTCCATGTCTCCTGTTTAGGTCAGAATGCCATGGCATACCCAGTGTGCAGGTCAGTTAGACATCCTGGCCACCTAGCATCCTTTCCAGATGACAACCCAAGCCCTTAGAAGTGAACCCCCTGGCTGAACCATTCATTGTAATCTACCTCCCAGCCATAGAGACAGGGACACACAGTGGGGCCACACCAGTGAGATGCTTTCCCTGGGATTCTCTAGGTGGAGCTGGGTGGGGGGTGTCTTCATTCCTGTGTGGGCATGAAGCAGTAAGCACGGATGTCCAGAGCTGCCTGTCACTGTGGTCCTACCATTGTGCGGACAGCTTGCCTGGGGGAATGGGTCCACCAGTCAGAGAGAAGTGGAGAGGAGAGTTGGAGAGGGAAAGAGAAGAGAGAGAAAGTAGAGGAGGAGGGAAAGGAGGAACGTGACATTGTTTGAGGCCCTGGTTGAGCCATCCCTTCTGCTCTTAAGACACTTATGTTGGTTTCCTCCACTTGCAGCCAAAACAGTCCTGCTCAATCATTGTGCAAGGTGGTGGTGGGGGTGCCTCTGTGAAATGACACCATTGACAAATAACACACATACCAGCCCTTGTCCTAAACACTTTACATATATTACAATCCTATAGGCACTAGATGAGGTAGGTACTATTATCCCCATTTACAGGTGTAGAATGTGACATAGAGAGGTTGAGTGACTTGCCCAAGGTCCACAGCAGAACCAGGAGTCAAACTTAGGTACTAATGGCTCTTAGGTACTACATACTCTGCCACTCCAACAGATATAACCGTGACAGTCGACTGAGTCATTCAGTCCTACTCTTTCCTTTGTAACAAAAAACCCATGATTTCTTGTTCATATTCTATTTATCCAGGTGTGACAATTCCATGACTATTCCAACAGCAGCAAGAACTGGAGTTCCTTGACTACTCGTGGAATGAATGGCTGAATGAATGAGTGGGAAGCGCTGCCCTCAGTCACCCAGCCCGTCACCATCGGGGTTGGGAGGAGCTGTGGGCTCCCGATTCCTTGGCCTGGGCTCCTCCATCCTCCTTCTGTCCTGCAGTCTTAGATACTCCACTCCATCTAAGCATGTAAGACTTAGATGAAGAGGTGAAGAGGAAGGGCAGGAACCTGGCAGATCAGAACACAGAGGCAAGCTTTGCCACTTACTGTGTGGCACTGGGCAGACCACAGTGCCTCTCTGTGACTCAGTGTGCTCATCTGTAAAACTGAGCTAAGCGGCAGGGCGCGGTGGCTCACGCCTGTAATCCCAGCACTTTAGGAGGCCGAGGCGGCTGGATCACCTAAGGTCAGGAGTTAGACACAAGCCTGACCAATATGGTGAAACCCCGTCTCTACTAAAAATACAAAAATTATTTGGGTGTGGTGGTGCACACCTGTAGTCCCAGCTACTTGGGAGGCCTAGGCAGGAGAATTGCTTGAACCTGGGAGGCGGAGATTACAGTGAGCTGAGATCATGCCACTGAACTCCAGCCTGGGCAACAGAGTGAAATTCTGTCTCAAAAAACAAAAACAAAACAAAAACTGAGCTAAGAATGCTGACCTTGCAGTGTGGGCATGAAATGCTTATAAGATCACTTTTGTTAAACAGCCTAAGCTTTGAACATAAGGCAGCCATTCATTGAAAAGATGCTCTGTGCAGACACTCTTCTGAGTGTCTGGGATACAGCAGTGAGGGGGCCAGACAAGATTCCTGCCTTCATGGGGCTTACAGTCCAGCTGGGGACAGCAGATGGACAAACAAGCAAGAAACGAAAAGAGAAACAAGACAGGCCTAACTTAGTGATCAGGGCTTTACAGAGAACTGAAGTAGGCTGGTGCCATCCGGCCCGGAGCTGTGGTGGAATGGGGGGGCATCATCCGAGGTCACTCCCAGGAGCTGACGCTTTAATCAGACCTGACAATGAAAATCAAACAGAACCGGCATGCTGAGAGTGGCTGGAAGTCTGTCTCAAGGAGTTACAGAAGTGATCTTCAAAATTCTCTTAGAATCTTTTTTCTTTTTTTTTTGGCTAAAAAAAAAGAATGGTACACTTGACCCTGCACCAAACCCCCTCTCCCAGGATGATGGTGCTGCCAACATTATTTAAATAGCATGGTGGGGAGCAGAGGAGGGGGTGTGAATGAATGAATGAATGCAGTGTGTTTTGATGCAGGCATAAGTGTGCCCTCGCCCGCTTTCCCCTGCAAATGCTGATCTGTGCAAGAATACCTTGTACACAAAAAGTAAGATTTTTCCAATTAAAAAAAGCCGTATCTGTTCAATATAGATGCGAGTCGGGGGCATGTGTAGTACCAGCTACTCGGGAGGCTAAGGCACGAGAGTCTCTTGAACCTGGGAGGCGGAGGTTGCAGTGAGCTGTAATCGTGCCACTGCACTCCAGCCTGGGCGACAGAGCAAGACTCTGTCTCAAAAAAAAAAAAAAAAAAAAAAAAGATGAAGAGAGGATGTTAATTAACACTCTGCTATATTTCCTTCTAGTCTTTTCGCTGTGAGCATATACATTTTAAAAAATAAAATCAAGACCATGTTGCACATACAGCATATTTTTCTGGCCTCTATGTTTATTTATTTTTTATATTATTTAAATTATATTTATAGAGGCATACTTTACAGATAGTAAAATGTACCATTTAAGTGCATCATTTAGGCTGGGCTTGGTGGCTCATGCCTGTAATCCCATCACTTTGGGAGGCCAAGGAGGGTGGATCACCAGGTTGAGAGATCAAGAACATCCTGGCCAACATAGTGAAACCTTGTCTGTACTAAAAATACAAAAATTGGCTGGGCGTGGGGTGCGTGCTTGTAGTCCCAGCTACTTGGGAGGCTGAGGCAGGAGAATCGCTGGAACCTGGGAGGCGGAGGTTGCAGTGAGCTGAGGTCATGCCACTGCACTCCAGCCTGGGTGACAGAGCAAGACTCTGTTAAAAAAAAAAAAAAGTGCATAGTTTGATGAATTTAAAATAATTTTTTGTCAGGCCCGGGGGCTCAAACCTATAATGCCAGTGCCTTGGGAGGCTGAGGTGGATAAATCACCTGAGGCCAGGAGTTCCTGACCAGTCAGGGCAATATAACGAGACCCTCGTTTCTACAAAAAAAGTTTAAAAATTAGGTGGGCGTGGTGGCGTGTGCCTGTAGTCCCACGGAAGGCTGACGTAGGAGGACTGCTAAAGCCCAGGAGTTTGAGACTGCAGTGAGCTGTGGTGGCACCATAGCACTCCAGCCTGGGTGACAGAGACCCTGTTTCTGAAAAAAAAAGATTATTCTGGTAACAACAACAACAACAACAACAACAAAACAACAAAATATATATATATATATATATGACATAACATTTACAATTTTAACCATTTTAAGTGTACAGTTCAGTGGTATTAAGTACATTCACATTGTGCACCTACCACTATCATCCATCTTCAGAATTTTATTTGATTTTTAATTTGATTTATTTATGCCAGGCATGGTGGCTCATGCCTATAATGCCAGTGCTTTGGGAGGCTGAGGTGGATAAATTGCTTGAGGCCAGGAGTCTCCAACCAGTGGGGGCAACATTACAAGACCCTCATCTCTATAAAAAAATTTAAAAGTTCCTGTAATCCCAGCACTCTGGGAGGCTGAGGCAGGCGGATCACCTGAGTTCAAGAGTTCGAGACCAGCTTGACCAACATGGTGAAACCCCGTCTCTAGTAAAGATACAAAAATTAGCCAGGCGTGGTAGCATGCCTGTAATCCCAGCTACCTGGGAGGTTAAGGCAGAAGAATTGCTGGAATGCGGGAGGTGGAGGCTGCAGCGAGCCAAGATCATGCCACAGCACTCCAGCCTGAGGGACAAGAGCAAGACTCTGTCTCACACACAAAAAGACGTTATCAAGTCCTGTCAACTTTACCTCTAAGTGCCTCTGAACTCTGAGGAGCCCTCGCCACCTCCTTAGTTTCTCCTGCCCTTTGTAGTCACTCCCTAGCACTCTTCCTGGGGCCCTTGCCCAAGGATGCTACCCGCTGGGCTGCAAGCAGCTCTCTAAACCCAAGACCAACACTGTCCTCCTAGGAGGTGACACCCCTGGGAAGCCAGGTAGGGGCTTCGAGGCTGCAGATGGGAGCAAGAGCCTTGATAGTAAGCCCAGAGAAAAGAACTCATGGATTTGGGGGCATCAGTAAATGAGGGGGTCACTAATCTCCTTTCTGCTTTTCTTCCTTTAGTGCCTAGCAAGTGGTCCAACAGAGAAGGTAGTAAAAATAGGTTTTTCCTGGATTTTTGGCTGGACATGGGTGCTCACGCCTGTAATCCCAGCACTTTGGGAGGCTGAGGAAGGAGGAGTGCTTGAGTCCAGGAGTTCAAGACCAGCCTGGGCCACACAGTGAGATTCTACAAAAAAATACAAAATACAAAATAAAAACAAATAAAAATAAAATAAAATAAAATAAGAAATCATTGTGGTGGCATGTGCCTGTAGTCCCAGCTACTTGGGAGACTGAGGTGGGAGGATCCCATAAACCCAGGAGGACCCTATTGCCTGGATTCCCCTTAAACATGTTACCTAAGGTTAGTTAGTGGAAGTGATGACATAGGAATGGGAAGCAATGCTGCTGCTCAGTGACATCCCAGGGTGGGTCTCCCAGGAGCCAGGAAGAAGTTACGGGCTCTCTCCCAGTGATCCACAGCTTTCCCATCCTCTGGGGCCTTGCCCTGGTTTGCTGTTTTAAATGGAAGATGTGAATCCTTCTCTGGTCCCAGGTCAGGTCTAGTTCATTGAGATGGAGTCTCGCTCTGTTACCCAGGCTGGAGTGCAGCGGTATGATCTCGGCTCACTGTAACCTCCGCCTCCTAGGTCGAAGCAACTCTCCTGCTTCAGCCTTCCGAGTAGCTGGGACTACAAGCACATGCCACCACATCCGGCTAATTTTTGTATTTTTAGTAGAGATGGGGTTTACCCATATTGGCCAGGCTGATTTCGAACCCTTGACCTCATGATCTGCCTGCCTTGGCCTCCCAAAGTGCTGGGATGATAGGCATGAGCCACTGCGCCCAGCCAGGTCTAGTTCAATTCTAAGTCTGTGCCCAGCATAAGGGGAGGAGGGTGCAAGTATTGCCGTAACAAAAGTCTCCCCACAGCTGCCCATGCCGGGCTGCAGACAGACGCAGCACCCCACACACAACAAGCCTTGATGGTCTCTTGCCTGACAGCTTTATCTCCAAGGAATGCTGGGGAGTCAAGGCCAGCCAGGGAGAGCTTGACCAAAGGGCTTGAGCTCTCTGCCCCCAAGGCCAGCTATGCTGTTTGATAACTAGCTCGGTGCTTGTGATGTAGTTGGGAGAGGTCACAGTGACAGTGACAATGGGCTTTGTGCAGGACTTTATGGTTTGCCAGACTCAGTCACATCCATCAGCCTGTTTGATCCTCATAGTCAAAGGCTGATCTTGGGAATCTCATATCCTTCATTTTGCAGAAGGAGAAACTGAGGCCAAGGAAAGTTAAGTCCCCCTCACCCAAGGCTGTGCTTGTCCCACCTGAGTCATTACAGAAAGAAAAAGAGCTATTCACATGTTGGACTGTACCCAGCAGAGATGGAAAATAATTCATTTCATGTAGAAAGAAATGGACTAAGCAGGAACTCCATTCCAGGCTCTGTGGCAGACACTAGAGGCACAGGAGGAGACCCGGCCCCTGCCCATGATCAGCCTGAGGCTGGAGAAGGAGACGCCAGCCATGAGTTCTGCAGGAGGCAGTCAAGATTCCAGCCGGAGGGGCCTGCTTCGTCTGTTCTAGACTGCAAGTCTCCTGCAACTGACCACATGAACTAGTTTTGGACTTGAACGGACACACACTTAACCAGTTGTGTGTCTTCAGGAAAGTTACCTAGCTTCTCTGAGCTTGGGCTTCCTCATATATAAAAATGAGAATAAAAAAATCCCATCATGGCTGGGCTCAGTGGCTCATGCCTGTCATCCCAGCACTTTGGGAGGCTGAGGTGGGTGGATCACCTGAGGTCAGGCGTTCAAGACCAGCCTGACCAATGAGGAGAAACGCCATCTCTATTAAAAACACAAAAAGCCGGGTGTGGTGGCACATGCCTGTAATCCTAGCTACTCAGGAGGCTGAGGTAGGAGGATCGCTTGAACTCGGGAGGTGGAGGTTGCAGTGAGCTGAGATTGTGCCATTGCACTCCAGCCTGGGCAACAAGAGCAAACTCTGCCTCAACCAAACCAAACCAAACCAAACCAAATCAAACCAAACCAAACCGAACCAAAACAATACAAAACAAAAACTCCCATCACTGGGGCTCATGAAGGAGAGATAACACATGTAAAGCTCCTGGCTTGCTGGTTGGCATACAGCTGGCACTCAACAAATACTGGTATAAACTTTATAGACAGGATAGAGGAAGTCCAGAGACACATATGTAAGGAAGAGTGTAAGGAGTGCCAGCCTGGGTGAAATGAGCCAGCGGCTTAGAGGTCATTGGTTGTGACTCTGGATAACTGAAGCAATAGAAAATCTGCTGGAAGGAGGTGGACACCTCACTGATTAAAGGACAGCCTGTTTGGGAGACCAAGGAGGGCAAATGACTTGAGGTCAGGAGTTCAAGACCAGCCTGACCAACATGGTGAGACCCTGTCTCTACTAAAAATACAAAAATTAGCTGAGTGTGGTGGCGGGCGCTTGTAATCCCAGCTACTCAGGAGGCTGAGGCAGGAGAATTGCTTGAACCTGGGAGGTGGAGGTTGCAGTGAGCTGAGATCGTGCCATTGCACTCTGGCCTGGGTGACAGAGCGAGACTCTGTCTCAAAACAAAACAAAACAAAACAAAAGGCAACCTCTTTTGCGAACTTGCTGTGTGCCTCCCAGAGGGATTCAGGAGAAGGTGGCATTGGCTCTGGGCCTTGCAGGGAGAATGTCACACCCCCAAGGGTATTGGGGGGGAAGGGATGCCATCATGACCTACTCAGGAAGGACTTGCTGAAGGATGCCACCTAACCAGCACCTAAGGGACATGGCATTTTTGGCAGTGTCTTCTTTGCCAAACCAGTGACCAAACCTTAATTTCCTCTTTGGGTTTCTGGTCCTGTATAATCAATTCCACAGAACTCAGTGCAAAGAAAGTAACTATCATCAAACCTCTGTGCTTTTCTTTGGGTGACATTCTTTTAGAGAAACATTCACTTTGTCATTCAACAAACATTTAACCAAGCACCCACTATATGCCAAGCACTGTTCTGGGCACAACTTCTGCTCTCCAGGAGCTCAGAGTCTACTAGGGGATAGAAATGAGCAGATAGTCACCTCTTGGAGACACAGGGGCTGCATTTGAGGTCCACAACATGTGCAGTTTTGTGATAAAGGAGGGAGGCATCCACTTAGCAGGACAGGCATGTGTTAGAAGATAAAGTTTCACCAGAGGGGTAAGTGGGATTTTGTGGGATGAGTAGGAGTTCGACAGGTACCTTGGAGACTAATAACATTCCAAGGAGAGGAATAGACGTGAAACATCCTGGGAAGCAGAGCAAACGGCAAAGAGTGTGTTGGGCCTGGAGGGGAAGCTGTGGGTGGGGATTCCCATTTCATCCTGGCAGTGGTGAGGAGCCACAGGAGGGCTTGGGGCAAGGGCATGACAGCAGGTTTGTGTTCTAGGCTCATGCCTGTAATCCCAGCACTTTGGGAGGCACAGTGGCAGTCACCTGTAATCCCAGCTACTCGGGAGGCTGAGGCAGGAGAATCTCTTGAACCTAGGAGGTGGAGGTTGCAGTGAGCTGAGATTGTGTCACTGCACTCCAGTCTGGGGCACAGAGCAAGACTCAGTCTCAAAAAATAAAATAAAATAAAATAAAAAAATCCCTGCTAGGGACTTTTACTGTTTACTGTGTACCTCATACCGTCATGGAATGGCTTTGCAATTGGCATTCACTGCTTTTGCAATTCAAACAATTAAAAAAAACCCGTAAAAGTAAAATTAATCTATAGAGCTCCCCGACACATAGTAGGTGCTCACTTAATATTCATTGCAGGCAGGGGTCCCGCCATCTGTGCTCCACGGTGTCTCCCCCCTCGCACTGTGCCTGAGGGATGTTGCTGGAACGGATGTTAGAGGAGCCCAGAGCTGGCGGCCACATTTCCCCGGGGGACTGCTCTAAGTCCAGAGCTCTGTTTAGCTGGCCAAAAGTTTTATTTGTGGGGAGATTAAGAAAAAATAAAATAAAAAATTTAAAGCGATCCAGCCCTTCCCGTCCACTGTGGGTGAATGGGGAGGTTTCAGGCAGGCCTGTCTCGGCGCCTGCAGAATCACCGTCCCACAAAACAAACAAATGGACTGTGGATCGGATTTTGGATCGTGGGGACAGAAACAGACATTATGCATGCCTCCCCCAGCTCCTAGGCTGTCACTCGCCAGGCTCAGCTTCCGCTGCTGGTGCCCTGGGAGACCCTCCCCCGCTCACTCCATCCCAGCCACCTCCTCCCTCTCCCACCTCCAACCCCACTAAAAGACTTTTTGAAGTTGATCAATGAAACATGTTTTATTTAAGGGCCCTATTCCTGAACAGGGACTCTGCGAGGCCTTCATTAGTTCCACATAATGAAAGAATGGGCCGATTCAAGGAGACTGGGGAGAGAAAAGAGGGAAAATTAGAGTTCAGTCTGCTTACTTCAAAAAAAAAAAAAAAAAAGAGGAGGGGGTGGGGTAGAAATTGTGGATTTGCTAAATAAAGCTCCTGGCTGCATTCAGAGCTTGGGGAAGGGTCCCCCACTCAATCCTCTTAGGCCTGGCAAAGTCGGACCTGGAGACGGTCTGCCCCAGAGAACGCATTCTACGTCAGGATGAAGGGCAATGGGCTGTTTAAATTGCTACTTAGGTTTCCAGCTGTTTTACCAGTGATTTGCCCAACTTAATAGCTCTTTAAGGCTTTAAAGGAGAAAATAGCTCTTCTCACGACTCAAAGTAGCGGCCCTGGTTAGTTCAGACGGCGCCCATTGTCCAGGGCTTAAATCCTTCTCCGCAGCCGAATTCCCCTGCCCACTCTGGTCCGCCCAGACTTTGTCCAGCTACAGAGAGCCTTTATTTATCTTTTTAACATTCCGGTTTTCTGAGCCCGCGTCCAGAGGGCTTCTTCCTAAGAGCTTACTTTTGGGGGAATGTCTGCCTGCTGCCTCTGAGTATTCCTTCAACACATTAACAACAAATAATAATGACGAAGATGATAGCACCTGGGTATTGGGGGCCTACTATGTACCAGACCTTGGATATGGCACTTTTCTGAACTCATCCTGTTTCCTCCTCACCCAGGTCTACAAAGGAGCTGGCTTCTGCCATGATGGCTTTTACAGATAGGGAAACTGAGGCACAGAGGAAGGAACCACTTGGCCAGGTTCACACAGGGGCATACAACAGGGTCAGGGATAGTCTGACTTCCAGAGTCTGGGCTCTTGACCATTACCGTGCTGCCTGGTGGCTGTGAGAGCTTGGGTCACCTAAAACAGGTCGGGGGAGGGGACTCCTGGGACCTGGGGTTCTAGCTTCATTCTTCTGAGAGGCTGCTGTTGGGCCCAGTTTTCGGGGAGGCTGCAGGGGTGTGGGGAGGGGGCAGCAGAGGAGGGGGTCAAGAAACTTAGGAACCTCATCTGGGAGGTGGGAGGAGTCTGACTTTCGCCACCTGTTTCTAGAACCTACTTTTCACTGCATGAAAATAATTCTCCATCCATCACAATTTAACTCTAATATGTTAAAAAGCAATGCATCCTTATTATGACAAAAGTTATACACGTAAATTACAGAGAACTTGAAATATATAAAATTAGGGAAAGAGATCATATAAAATGTTTGGCATTCTCCTTGCATGGTGTGTTTAACATGAGTAAGCTATCATCATCACCATGATCAATGTTTTTTTTTTTTTGAGTTGGAGTTTGGCTCTTGCTGCCCAGGCTGGAGTGCAATGGTGCGATCTTGGCTCACTGCAACCTCTGCCTCCTGGGTTCAAGCGATTTTCCTGCCTTGGCCTTCTGAGGAGCTAGGATTACAGGTGTGTGCCACCATGCCCAGCTAATTTTGTATTTTTAGTAGAGATGGGGTTTCACCATGTTGGTCTGGCTGGTCTTGAACTCCTGACCTCACGTGATCCACCTGCCTCGGCCTCCCAAAGTGCTGGAATTACAGGCCTGAGCCACCGTCCCTATTAATGTTATTATCTTGAAGACACTCAAGACCTGGGGCATTTTGGTGTATTGTATTTCCTTCCAGTCTTTTTCTCCACCCATGTACACCTACCCAAACTTAATTGTAATTAATTATACTTGCCCTTGAATATGCTTCCTTTTTTTCTCTCAGATTCTCTAAGATTCACAAAGCTTTGATGAAGGTTGATAGATTTCCTTGTTATGACCCTATGGCCTTTGATTCCTATATCTCATGACACCCTATAGATTATGTACAAGGGCACACACAGTTAATTGGTAGTAGTGGAAGTCACTAGAGATGGGTGGGAGGCCTTGCAGGTGAACAAAGGCCGGGCAGAGTGGGAGCCCCTGGATAAAGTGTGTGTCCAAGGCTTGGTTTGCAGGAGCAGAGACTGCGTGTCTGGCCGGACAATGGAGAGAGGCTGGAGCCAGAATCTGGAGCCTCAAGGCCAGAATCAAGGAAGGGAGGTAGCCTTAATTCCCTAAGCAATGGGGAGCCACAGATGGTTCAGGGCAGGATTGGTGTTTGAAGAGCCCACAGCTAAGACACCGGGAAAGGCAGCTCTGGGGTCCAACCTCACTTATGGCAGGAAAGTAACCACCTTTGCTACAGATTTGGCTTCCCAACCTTCCTTAGTGGCAGCCTGGAAGTGAGACCCAAGTCCTGAATGCTTGAGCTGAGCCAGGCTGGAGTCCCTGATGTGTGGTTGCTTCTCTGGTGTGTAGGAGGGAAGAGTGGGCAGGGGCGGCCTCCCACCCACCCCAGACACACAGAGGTAAGATCACTTCACTCAGCTTTGCCATTTGGTGAGTAAGTTTGAGAAATGTCAATTTATTTCATTCTCCTGTTTCACAGATGGGAAAACTGAGGCCCAGGGAGGGAAGAAGACAAGCTGAGGAGCTCACGGCAGGTAAGTCGCAAAGGTGAAGAAAGGAAAATGTCTTGCAATTTTCCTGACAATTCCCCTACTCACCTCACCCCATTGCCCCTTTAAAAAACACACACACACACTTAATGATGGGGCACCATAGCTCGTGCCTGTAATCCCAGCACTTTGGGAGGCCGAGGAGGGCGGATCACCTGAGGTCAGGAGTTCGAGACCAGCCTGGCCAATGTGGTGAAACCCTGTCTTTACTAAAAATACAAAAAAATTATCCAGACATGGTGGCGGTGTATGCCTGTAATCCCAGCTACCTGGGAGGCTAAGGTAGTAGAATCACTGGAATCCGGGGGACAGAGGCTGAAGTGAGCCAAGATTGCACCACTGCACTCCAGAGTGGGAGAGAGAGCGCACACACACACACACACACACACACACACACACACACACACTCTCTCTCTCTCTCTCTCTCTCTCTCACCAATGAGCCAGGTGCGGTGGCTTATGCCTGTAATCCCAGCACTTTGGGAGGCCAAGGTGGGCGGATCACAAGGTCAAGAGATTGGGACCAGCCTGGCCGACATGGTGAAACCCCATCTCTACTAAAAATACAAAAATTAGCTGGGTGTGGTGGTGGGCACCTGTAATCCCAACCACTCAGGAGGCTGAGGCAAGAGGCTCGTTTCAACTCAGGAGGCGGAGGTTGCAGTGAGCTGAGATTGTGCCATTGCACTCCAGCCTGGTGACAAGAGTGATACTCTGTCTTAAAAAAAAATCTGTCTATCCATATGCTTAATGAAAACAAAACAATATGAATGCTGTAAGTTTTGCTTCTGGAGACGGTATAGGTATACAGATATTTTCGAATCCAATTGGTCAGAGTGTAATTGACCGTAACCTTTCAGGAGGCAGTTTTGAAACGTCTGTCAAAATTTTCACAGCAAAGCATCATTCACTGCGAAATTCCATTGCCAAGAATTTCTACCACTGTATTTACATATGGGTGCAAAGATGTGTGTACAAGGATCCTCATCATGACACCGCTTTTCATACTAAACGGGGAGGAGAAAATCCTAAATGTCCATAAATAGGGACTGGTTGAATAAATGTTGCTACATCCACACATGGAGTATTTATACAGCCATTTAAAGGAGTGGAATAGACCAATTTATACTCCCACAACCAGTGTTTGAGAATGGCTATTTTTCCATATATTTGGGGTATTTTCAAACTTAAAAATCTTGACCCTTTTGATAGGTTTTTAACCTATCACCAAAGGGGATAGTATTGTTTCCTGATGATGAGTGAGCATGAACATTTTTCGTATGGCTACCATTCATTCGAATTTTTTTTCTGGGAATTGCTTTTCATATTCAGATTTTGTCAATTATCTATTAGGTTTTATGTCTTTCTTTCATTTACTTGTATGGACACGTTCTAAATTAAAGCAATTAATTGGCTGAATGCCAGCCCCTGTTCCGCTTCTGTCTTGACTTGGTATATACTTTTATTCACCTAGAAATGAAAAAATGTGATGCAGTCAAAATTGTTGGACTTTGATTTTTCTGATACAAAAGGTCTTTTCTAAATAGTTGAATTAATTCTCCTTTTTCTTGGTGATTTCCTCAATCATTTTGATGCATGGAAGGTTCTCATCCCTCCAGAGTCCTATTCAATATTCCTTTATAATTTTGGCCATCCTTTCCAAGATTTGATTTGCTTTATAAATAATTTATTCTTGAGTATATGTGGAAAATAGACTTAAACTTAAGTTTCCTTTCGTGATGTCCCAACTTCACCATCTGAACATTCTTCCTACTGTTCATTGTCTGGAGAAGACAGCATTATCACGTATTGAAGTGGTTTATGGAGGAAAGCCTGTTTCTCCCCATTAATCATGTATTTTAATATCAGAGAGGGCTTATTCCCCATCTTTTGCAAAATATTCTTGGGACTTCTCACCCATTGATTTCCCCTAATGAATTTTATTGTGGCTTCTGGGTTCTATATCCTGCTAAGAAAGATCTTTCCTTTCCAAAGATTGTAAGTTCACCTATGTTTTCTGTTTGCATTTTTATGGTTCCATTTTTTTGGTTTAAATTTTGGACCCATCTGGAACTGATCTGGGTGTAGGGGGTGAGGTAGGGATTCCGTTTTATTTTTTCCAGATGGCCAACTACCCAGTTATCTCCGTGCCATGCTTCCAACAATGCACCTTTCCCCTCTGATGTGAAACGCCTTCTCTCATTCACGTGCTGAGGTCCTACATATTTCTATCCATTTCTGCACCCGAGTCTGGATGGAGCTGTCTACTTCTTTTCTAGGACTAAACTTTAAAAATTATTGTACTTTCCTAGGATGTTTTAACATCTGGTAAAGCCAGTCCTCCACCACTTTTGTTTTTCCTCAGAATTTCCTTGGCCGGTCTCACATGTTTATTTTTCCAGATGAAATTTGGTATCATTTTGTCAAGTTCCAAAAAATAAAAGAAAATAAAAACCCTGTTGGTTTAAGGCTTTTCTTACCAGACAGTATAGTGTTTTCACAGATGATTGATGTTAACCCTTTGCCATTGATTCGCTTTCAGTCTAGTCCCCTCAACCCTCGTTAGTTTTTTCTGTGGCATGGGAATTTTTTTTTTTAATATATATATAGTTGTCAATCATCTCTCCTTCCCCCTTAAAAATAAATCTTCCTGATGATTTTAAAGCTCAAAGACTTCCCATTCCTCTCGAGATCTGGTCAATATTCACGTGTATTTTTGACCAGCCCTCCTAGGGCTTGCTTTGCTTGATAAATCATTCCTTTTTTCAGCATCTGTGAAAGATAAGAAGGCATCCAAACTACCTTTTTAGTGCTACTCCTTCCATTGTTCTTTACCCACTGAAGAAAGCTTGGTCATGTATTAAATTTAGTACATGAGAATGTTTCTCTGCTCCCTGGCCAGTTCCATTCATGCCGGCTCTGTTGTTTAATCAGGGACTTAATCATCTATTTTAATACCCGAGAGGGCTGATTGCTTGTGTTCCTCAAAATATTCTTTGGATTTCTCACCCTTTTATTTCCCAAAATAGCCCAGCCTGCATGATTCACTTGGCCCTCAAAGGAACCCTCAGAAGTCAGCGAGAAGCATTACTTCCACTAGCTGAATGTGCTGAGTTCAAACATTGCTAAGGGACAGATGAGATGACACAGTTATGGTAGCTGTGAGAGGGAAGAGTGTGCCTCTCAGCATCTGAAACTCCTAGAGGAAGGAGATTGCCTCCATTACTGAGTTTGTCAGGAAGGGAAAGGCAGGGGTGGGGGTGGGGGCTGAGTATGCAGTGGCATCTAATGCTCAGTCTCAGATGTTCTGTTGTGGAGACCATCACCGGGGACTCCTATGTAAAAGCTGCCGCCCACAGTGAGTCAGTGTGGGGGACATCAGGGAAAGAGGCAGGGAGTCCCATCTGGACTGGGGGGTGGGGGCCAGGGTGGGATTGAAGATGGGGTGAGGGTTCCCTGCCTCCCGGGGGCACCAGCATCCTGCTGATTCGACTTTGTCTCTGTGACCTCAGGTGCTGGGGGTGTCTTTTGGGGACCTCGTGTCTGTGTCTATGTCAGTAGCGTGTGAGGTGACAGCCCTCTGCCACCCCAGCTTCTTTTATGGAGCACAGGTCTCAGATGAGGGACCGACTGAGCAACTGCGGGAGGACCCCTCATTTGCAATTGACATCGATACGTCAATCCCAGCAGCCCCTGAATGATCAGGAAGGTTGGTGCAGATGGGGTCTTCCACAGGCAGTCGATTCCCTGCTGGGATCGTCAACCAATCTGGGGCCATACACACCCTGCTTGGTGTTGGAGGGCCAGAGGGTGTCTCCCAGGTCAAAGACGAAGTCTCCAGGGCAAACACGAAAAGCCGTGGCTCCCCCGCCCCCGAGGCCCCACCTGGCAGCCCTGGCTTGCAGGCTCTGTCTAGGATCAGGGAACAGTGTTTATTTCTTCTCTTTATTTTTAGCTTGTATTTTTATCAAACTTATACAGGCAAATAGTTCTACAAGGTTTGTTAAGAAAAACAGCAGTTCCCTGTCCCTGTCCTTCACCTGCTCCTGTCCCCTCCCTAGAGGCAACTATTTCACCTCCTTTAACCCATTATTTTGTTTTTATCCTGTGTCATTTGCCTCTCAGATTGCATTTTTTTTTTTTGAGACAGAGTCTTAACTCTGTTGCCCAGGCTGGAGTGCAGTGGATGATCTCTGCTTACTGCAACCTCTGCCTCCTGGGTTCAAGTGATTTTCCTGCCTCAGTCTCCTGAGTAGCTGGGATTACAGGTGCCCGCCGCCACACCTGGCTAATTTTTGTATTTTTAGTAGAGGTAGGGTTTCGCCATGTTGCCCAGGCTGGTCTTGAACTCCTGACCTTAGGTGATTGCCTGCCTCGGCCTCCCAACGTGCTGGGATTCCAGGTGTGACCCACTCGGCCGGGCCTTTGAGACTCCATCTTGATTTTTTTTTTTTTAGTTGTCAGCCTCATCAGCTGACCTCTCTTTCTGGAAGGTGAGGCTATGGCTGCCTCCTGGCCCCCGCTCATTGTGTGCACCTGCCTCCAACCTCAGACCTGTTCTTAAAACACTGGCATTGTCAGTGGTAAAGGGCATGGAGTCCTGAGCCACTTTCCTGGGTTCTAGTTCTCCTTCTGCTGTGATCCTGGACAAATTCCTCAGCCTCTTGCTTGACTGCCTTCCACCTGGCCTTGCTTTCAATGAGCCAATTCATGTAAAAGGCTTCCAGCAGCAAAGAAATGGCCGTCCTCTCTGTCAACCTTTCCTGCACAGTTGTACTCCCGATCCCCACCCCAGCAAATCATTTTCTTGGTTTCTCCTTTGCATCGTTCTCTATGCAACTGTTGCGAATTCAGTCCTGAACTTTCCTGGCAGGGCTTCAAGATGCACTGGGGTCTTCACACCCATCTGCCCAGGGAAGCCCAAGCCTGGCACCCAGCTCTGTGGGGCTCCTTCCCTCAACAGCCTGGGATACCCGCTTGCCTTTCTCTTTTTCCCGTATCCCACATTTTCCTCTTTCTTGATTTAGCCCTCATTCTAGTGAAGTATCTTCTCTACGAATCTCCAGAGAAAGCACGTAAGAAAGCAGAGCCTACTGTCATTATTCACACCTGTTCTGGTCTATCAAGTCACCAAAAACGCTGAATTAGCCAATTCTAAGCCATTGCTCCAAAAGGGAAATCCAGGGTTTGTTCCTGCGAGTCTGGGGTCACAGTGTTGTCACCAACTGATCAATGCATAACTTTAAAAAACATATATGTTTCTCTTTAAAGATTCCTTATTTAGAACGATTTATAGTCCTTTGGGTATATACCTGTTATAAAGACGCATGCACATGAATGTTCATCTCGGCACTGTTTACAATAGCAAAGACCTGGAACCAACCCAAATGCCCATCAATGATAGACTGAACAAAGAAAATGTGGCACATATACATCATGGAATACTATGCAGCTATAAAAAACAGTGAGTTCATGTCCATTGTATGGACATGGATGAATCTGGAAACGAACATTCTCAGCAAACTGACACGAGAACAGAAAATCAAACACTGCATGTTCTCACCCATAGGTGGGTGTTGAACAAAGAGAACACGTGGACACAGGGAGGGGAGCATCACACCTGGGGTCCGTGAGGCCGGGGCTAGGGGAGGGATGGTGGGAGGGAGGGTGGGGGGGATAGCGTGGGGAGAAATGTCAGATATACATGATGGGGGGATGGAGGCAGCAAACCACCTTGCCATGAATGTACCTATGCAACAATCTTGCATGATCTGCACATGTATCCCAGAGTCTAAAGTACAATTAAAAAAAAGATTCCTTATTTAATATATATTGTTGACTCATTCACACCGAGCTCATGGCCATCAGCACTAACTCCTGCCTGAATGAAGCTCTTCTAACATGGTCTTTCTCCGTAAGGCACACCTCAGACTTCTCGCACTTAAGAAACACTACACAACTGTATTAGTCCATTTTCATGCAGCTGATAAAGACTTATCTGGGCAATTTACAAAAGAAAAAGAGGTTTAATTGGAATTACAGTTCCATGTGGCTGGGGAGGCCTCATAATTATGGCAGAAGGCAAGAAGGAGCAAGTCACATCTTACGTGGATGGCACTGGTGGCAGAAAAAGAGAGCTTGTGAGGGAAAACTCCCCCTTTTAATAACCATCAGATCTGGTGAGACTATCACAAGAACAGCACAGGATAGACCCACCCTCATGATTCAATTACCTCCCACTAGGCCCCTCCCACAACATGTGGGAATTCAAGAGGAAATTTGGGTGAGGACACAGCCAAACCATATCAACAGTCCTTCAGCACTAAGTTTGGTGGGTGAGGGGAGAGGGTCATTTAAAACAGGGAAATCAACTGGGCACAGTGGCTCACACCTGTAATCCCAGCACTTTGGGAAGCTGAGGTGGGTGGATCACCTGAGGTCAGGAGTTTGAGACCAGCCTGGCCAACATGGCGAAACCCCATCTCTACTAAAAAGACAAAAATTAGGCGTGTTGGTGGGTACCTGTAATCCCAGCCACTCAGGAGGCTGAGGCAAGAGAATTGCTTGAACCCAGGAGATGGAGGTTTCGGTGAGCCGAGATCACACCACTGTACTCCAGCCTGGGCAATAGAGCAAGACTCCGTCTCAAAAAAAAAAAAAAAAAAAAAATCCCAGTGAAATTATCAACAAAAAGCACAAAAATGTGGAAAACCTGGCACTAACTAGACTGCAAAAAGGGAAGTCCTAGGCTTCTTCGCATCCCACATGCACCTGTTCAGAGGACCTCTCTCGCCCTTTCCAGAGTGTAAACCTGTAGGCCCCTACCAGGGAATGGTGGAGAGGTGTGTTGCATAGCTGTCTGGAATTGGGGAAAAGACTCTGGAGCTTTAACTATTCCTTGAAGAGATATTCAATTAGTTCTACCCTCATTTTGTTTTATTTTTTCATTTTATTTTTTGTTATTTAATTATTATTATTATTTATTTATTTTGAGACAGAATCTCACTGTGTCACCCAGGCTGGAATGCAATGGCATGATCTTGGCTCACCGCAACCTCCGCCTCCTGGGTTCAAGCGATTCTCCTGCCTCAGCCTCCTGAGTGGCTGGGATTACAGGTACCCACCAACACGCCTAATTTTTGTCTTTTTAGTAGAGATGGGGTTTCGCCATGTTGGCCAGGCTGGTCTCAAACTCCTGACCTCAGGTGATCCAACCACCTCGGCCTCCCAAAGTGCTGGGATTACAGGTGTGAGACACTGCGCTGGGCCTGGAAGTCCCTATTTATTTCTTGTAATGTCTGTCTGGCCCATTAGTCTGTGAGCGTCCTCAAGGTAGGAAAAAGTTCCAAGTCCTGTCTGAGTCCCCTGAGCGAGCACAGGACCCAGCCTCAATCAATACTAGTTTGATATTTTAGAAGAGAAAAGCAGGGTTGACCTTCTCCCAAGAGGTCCGAGTTCAGACCCCAGTTCTGCTATTCAATTACTGGACAATAGCAAATTATTGGACAAATTATTTTATTTCTGTCTTGGTTTCTTCATCTGCAAATGGATGTCACCAGATTTTCTCACACAGTTGACATAAAACAGTGCCAGGAAGATGTGTGTGGGAGCACTGAGTGAGCATTAGACCCCTTTAGAACTGTCGGAGGTTAACAGTAATACTAAAAGAATGACTGTGATGTTGGTAACGGTAGAAAGCAATGATAGAGGGCTGGGCGCGGTGGCTCACGCCTGTAATCCCAGCACTTTGGGATGCCGAGGCGGGCGGATCACGAAGTCAGGAGTTGGAGACCAGCTTGGCCAGTATGGTAAAACCCCATCTCTACCAAAAGTACAAAAATTAGCTGGGTGTGGTGGCAGGCACCTGTACTCCCAGCTACTCGGGAGACTGAGGTAGGAGAATTGCTTGAACCCAGGAGGCAGAGGTTACAGTGAGTCAAGATTGTACCAGTGACTCCAGCCTGGGTGTCACAGTGAGAGTCCATCTGAAAAAAAAAAAAAAAAGGAAAGCAATGGCAGCAGGAATACAGGATTGGAAGCAGTAGAGCCAGGCTACAATCCTGTGTCTGCCACTGACTGTTTTTTAAAATGATGCTATTTTTTAGAGACAGGGTCTCACTCTGTTGCCCAGGCTGGAGTGCAGTGGTGTGATCACAGCTTCAGGCAACCTTGACCTCCTGGGCTCAAACAATCCTCCCACCTCAGCCTCCTGAGTATCTGGGACTACAGGGGCACACCATCACGCCCTGATAATTTTTGTATTTTTTGTAGAGATGGGGTTTTGGCATGTTACCCAGGGTAGTCTTGAACTCCTGGATGCCAGCAATCCTCCCACCTCAGCCTCCCAAAGTGCTGGGATTACAGGTATGAGTCACTACTCTCTACCTAAATGACTTTAATCATCTCTGTCTCTCTCAGATTCAATGTCTTCTGCTCCTCCTCCTTTACCATCATCTACTAAGCATCAACACAACATAAAAATGTGGCATTTGTCATCCAGCACTTTGTAGGCATTAACTCGATAACCGCTGTGATTATGTATGATTACCTATATAATTGTATCCGACTGCTATGATGACCTCACGAGGTAGGTTTCTTGGCATCAGTTTTACAGTTCAGCAAACAAAGGCTCAGGCCAAATGCATTGCCCAGGAGCACCCCACTAAGAGGTGAAGAAGGCATCAGTCCCAGTGTGGGGAGCTCACAAGCTTGTCTGTCACCTCCCAAGCTCCGTTGTCACCAGGGGCCTCTGGGACTTGCTGAGCTGCAATGCTTTGTGGTTCTTCTGCTGCCCTTGGAAGGGGTGTGTGAGGTTGCATGTTCAGGGGCTAGGGGGCTGCCTCCCATTATAACTCAAGAGAGTTCCTTTCTGACCCTCATTTTAAGTTCGTTTTACATCATGAACGTTTTAAGGTTTTGGGGTGTGTGTGTGTGTGTGTGTGTGTGTGTGTGTGTGTGTGTGTGTGTGTTTGTAGAGTTAAAACACACTTTCCCAAGGTTGGCGGCTCAGATGTAGACTTTTAGACACTGTTTGGCTTGGCACAGCTTCCAAACGTCTCCTAGCCACTGTTGCTCTATATTTCTTTTTGCCAGGACATAGATCAGAAATAACTCAGCTGTGAAAAAAAATTAGAATCTTGCCGGCAGCCCGTGAAGAAGATGAATTGCTGGAGGGCTATTTTTCCCCCTTGAGTCAGAAGTGTGAAGGTAGGTGGGAGAAGGAGCAAGGTTTTGAAAGACCCATGTATATTTAGGGACCAGGATTGCTTCCATTTTAAGAAAGATGAGGGTTGCAGCATCCACGCTCCATCAGACAGTCCAGCGCTTTCCTGCCAGGCTCCTGACGCCCGTCGGTTGGGCCTTCTGGTTAGGGCTGCTGAGATCCACAGGCCCCAGCTTTGGTTGGTGTGATTCCAACTGGCAAGAAGTATTTTCATTTTGTGGCACGAAAACTCTTTTTTTGCAGGTCAGTTTTGAAGCTTTCTGTGACCATATCCCGGTTCAAATGCATTCCATGGTACAGAGGAGAAGCTGTGATTAACAGCAGGGTGACGTGCAAGTACATGCTCAAATGCCATCGTAATGCCACCATTCCGCGACTCAACTTTCTCCATACATCTCTGAAAGTCTTCACTGTTTCATGTCCACATCAAGATCGAGAACCCCGAACTCTCCCTTCCTCCTGGCTGCAGACGCAACAGCAACCCACAGAGACATCTGTGAATATGCTCTTGTGTGCGTTGAAAGAAAAGCGTAGGCCCGAGGCCAACACACGCTCTGGAAAGTTCTGAGAGAGCTTCTGTTTCTGGCACTCTGCCAGATTCGATACCTTTAATCACTCCCCTGATTATAACCAAAATTCGGGATAAAATATTGCTTTAATCTTTTGTTTTGTTTTGTTTTGTTTTTACACATTGCTGAGTTAGCATGAATGCAAGAGTGATGGATTTCCAAAGTGAAGCAAAGGTGGATGCCTTGGAGACTTTGAGCCTGTGTTTCCATAGCTGTGTGAGGTGCAAGGAACAGGAGACAAAGTCTGGGCTTCACCCGAGGGGGGATGTAACAGGAGACCTCTTCAAAGCCAGAGTCCAAAAGGTCTATGTCTAGAGTGTCAGAAAGAATGAAAAGCAAATCCCACCCCGCAGAGGAGAACAGAAAGGAAGCTTGCCTGCCCTGACCTTGACATTGGGTTGAGAGAAAAATATCTCCACTGAGAATCTGTAACCACAAGCTGGCCCTCACGTGATTTTCAGTTTGAATTCCTGCTACTTGTGTGGTTCAAAAACACTGAAGTTGAAAATCTAAACTGGCCCCTGCTTGATAGTACCTGCAGTCCGCTGCAGATGCCTTAAACTTTCCTTGAGGAATTTTAGCTATCATCTCAGCATTATAGAAACATTCACAAAGTTCCCAAGAAAATGAGCAGCTCACAGTGAAAAATAACAAACTCCACAAGGAAAATAAGAGAATCAGCAGAAACAAGAGACAGAAGGGGAACCTTTGAGCTTTCAGGTTTGAAATGATCACATGCAGAATATATATTTAAAATAACTATTTTTATGTTTTCAAAGAATTAAAAGAGAAGTCTGAAATATGAACAGGGAATAAGAGAGTATAAGGAACAACCAGGGCTGGGCACAGTGGCTCACACCTGTAATCCCAGCACTTTGGGAGGCTGAAGGAGGCGGATGACTTGAGGTCAGGAGTTTGAGACCAGCTTGGGCAACATGGTGAAACCGTGTCTCTACTAAAAATAAAAAAAATTAGCTGGGCATGGTGGTGGGTGCCTGCAATCCAGCTACTCGGAAGGCTGAGGCAGGAGAATTGCTTGAACTGCAGAGGTAGAGGTTGCAGTGAGCTGGGATCGTCCCATTGCACTCCAGCCTGGGAGACAGAGCAAGACTCCATCTCAGAAAAAACAAACAACAACAACAAAAAAAGAACAACCAGATTTGAAAAAGAATCGAATAAAACTTACAGAAGTGAAAACGGTAACATTTGAAATTTGAAATAAGCAGAATGAGCAACAGATTAGACAGAGCCGAAGAGAGGTTTAATAAGCTAGTAGAACCAAAGGAATTATCCAGAATTTAGTGACAGGGCCTAATGTAAATGTATTTAAAGTTCTAGAAGGAGCTAACCAAATAGGGGAATAGGCAATACACGAAGAGGTAATGGCTGATACGTCTGTGAAATTGTTGTACATAACAAATCTAAGATCCAGGCAGCCCAGTGGATCCCAAGGAAGATAAATAAAAAGAAATTCACATCTACATACATCCCAAGAAAACTATGGGACATCAGAAAAAAAGAGAAAATGTTGAAAGCATCTGGCCAGGGGCTGTGGCTCACACCTGTAATCCCAGAACTTTGAGAGGCGAGGTGGGCAGATCACACGGGGTCAGGAGTTCGAGACCAGCCAGGCCAACATGGTGAAACACCATCCCTACTATAAAAGTAGCTGAGCATGGTGGTGGGTACTTATAATCCCAGCTACTCGGGAGGCTGAGGCAAGAGAATCACTTGAACCTGGGAGGCGGAGGTTGCAGTGAGCTGAGGTGGCCCTATTGCACTCCAGCCTGGGCAACAAGAGCTAAACTCTGTCTCAAAAAAAAAAAAAAATCTCTAAAGGATCAATAATTCAATTGACAGCTGACGCATCACTATCGTCAATGGAAACCAGAACACAGTGGAATTATATCTTTCATGCACTGAGAAAAAAACCAACGGTCAATTTAGAACTTTCTACTATCCTTCCGGACTGAGGGTGAAATAGAAATGGTGATATTTCACCTCTGAAAGATCTTCACTAAGGAAAAATATAAATGTAATGTAGTTCAGACAGAATCAAAATTATTCCAGAGAAAAGGCCAGGCATACAAGAAGGAATGATGGGCAAATACGTTGGAAATATTTCGTGGAAAAAACAAACATGGAGTCTATGACTCCACAATAATAATGTGTAATTATGGTAGGAAAAACGGGCCAGAGCTAAAATACTGGACAATACCATCTGATATGGGAGAAATGCTCAAAATTCAAGTTGTGAATGTCTTTCTATTATCTGGGGAGAAGGCAAATATATGAAGTTTAGACTTTGTTAAGTGCTCAGTGTTAAAACAGCTAGAGGAAGCACTAAAAACTAGTCATAGAGCTTGTCACTTCTAAAGAATTAGAAAGATGAGTTAGGATAAGAGAAAGAAGAAGACAAACATCTCAAATGATTCAAAGGAAGATAAGGCGGCTGAGGGTAGGAAAAATAGAATAGAACACACATTATGGAAATTAATCTCAATTAATCTAAGTTCATGTTTCAGTAATTCATGTTAAAGGACTAAATTCTTTAGTTAAAAGATGACTGTCAGAATGAATTTATTTTATCTATTATTTATTTATTTTGAGACGGAGTCTCTCACTCTGTCACCAGGCTGGAGTGCAATGGCGTGATCTCGGCTCACTACAACCTTCGCCTCCAGGGTTCAAGTGATTCTCCTGCCTCCGTCTCCTGAGTGGCTGGGATTACAGGCATGCACCACCAAGCCCAGCTAATTTTGTATTTTTAGCAGAGATGGGATTTCTCCATGTTGATCAGGCTGGTCTCGGACTCCTTACCTCAGGTGATCTGCCTGCCTCGGCCTCCCAAAGTGCTGGGATTACATGTGCAAGCCACCACACCCAGCTATTTTTTTTTGAGACGGAGTTTCACTCTTATTGCCCAAGATGGAGTGCAATAGCACGATGTGGGCTCACTGCAACCTCCGCCTCCCAGGTTCAAGTGATCTTCCTGCCTCAGCCTCTCAAGTAGCTGAAATTACAGGCACCTGCCACCATGCCTGGCTTATTTTTTGTAATTTTAGTAAAAACCAGGTTTCACTATGTTGGCCAGGCTGGTCTTGAACTCCTGACCTCAGATGATCCCCCTGCCTCAGCCTCCCAAAGTGCTGAGATTACAGGTGTGCGCCACCGCGCCTGCCCCAGAATGATTTTTAAAAACATAGTGATTATGTTCTGTTTACAAGAGAACATAATCCCATACCTCAAACATAGGAACCAAGAACAGCTGACGGTCCAAGTGCAGAAAAATACATAGAAAAAATATGCTAGGTAAATACTAACTAAAAGAAAGTTGCATCAGCTGTGTTATGTAAGGTGAAAGTAGACTTTAAGGGAGAAAAGCATTATTAGGTACAAGACAGTCACTAGTTAATGGTGGAAGGCTTAATTTCACTAGCAAGCTGTAACAGTTCTCAATTTATATGTAATATCATCATAGCTGCAACAAATATAAAGCAAAGATGTAAAGAACAAGAATAGACATCTCCACCTTCAGGATGGGATATTTTTAGGCCATTTTGGTGAAGAAATCGGAAACTTGAGGAACACAATGACAAGTTTCATATAATCAACACGTAGCATATGAAAGCCCCAAATTGGGGCAAACACATTCTTTTCAAGCATGCATAGGATGTTTGCAAAATATCATAGACTATAAAGCTAACCTCAATGGGTGTCAAAGATCGGGGTGGTAGGCTGGATCTCCTGGGAGCCAGGCTCTGAGATGGAGACTGGGGTGCAGGGATTTTATTAGGGAACATTCCTGGGATCGACACCTGTGGAATGGATGAGATAAGGCAGGTCTGTGCAGAGGGAGAGGTGTGCTGCCATGCAATACCACGGGGGCCTCTGCCAGCTCCGTGCAGAGTGCTGGAGCTGGGTGGTCCTTCAGAAGGGTCTTGAGTTGGTAATAAACCAGTCCTTCACACTCCCACCCTGAGCAGCCATTGCATGCAGGCTGTTCACTGAAGGAAGCATAGTCTTGATCGGGCAAGGCAATCTCCTCAGCCCACAAAACTTCCTAAGATAGCAGACAGCTGGGGCCATCCTCCAGCAGCTCTCCCAGCAGCGGGGGGACTAACCCCTTCGTGATGGAAGAGGAAGCTGTGCAGTAGTCATAGCTTCCACCACAATCTGTACACAGACTGTATTCCCCAATCACAATCTAAACAAGTTAGATGTTAATAACCAAAAGACAAGGAGCCCATGCTTGTACTTTAGGAAAAACAGTACATCTAAACAACTCGCAGTCCAAAAATGAAATCACAGCTAAAATTAGAAAATACTTAGAACTGAGCATTCACAAAAATGTTCCACATCAAGACTTGTGAGATCCAACCAAAGCAGTATTTAGAGGAGAGTTTATAATCTTCAGTGCTGGTATTGGCAAATACGAAATGCTTCATGGTCCAGGCCTGGTGGCTCACGCCTGCATCCCAGCACTTTGAGAGGCTAAGTTGGGTGGATTGCTTGAGCCCAGGAGTTCGAGACTAGCCTGGGCAACCTTGCAAAACCTTGTCTCTACAAAAAATACAACAATTAGCTGGGCGTGGTGGTGCACACCTGTAGTCCTAGCTACTCTGGAGGCTGAGGCAGGAGGAGTGCTTGAGCCCAGGAGGTGAAGGTTGCAGTGAGCTGAGATGGCAACCCTGCACTCCAGCCTGGGCAAAAGAGCAAGCCTCTTTCTAAAAAAAAAAAAGGAGAGAGATCCAAGATGGCCGATTAGCAACAGCTCAGGAATGTAGCTCCCAGTGAAAGCGCAGAGAACGAGTGAACGCCGCACTTTCCGACAAATTTTTGTTGCCCACAGACTGGGAGATCCCCGGCAGAGGAGCCACACGGGTCGCCAGCGCGACTCTTTTGGCCGGTGCGGCTGTTTTGCCGGCGCCCCAGCGCGGTGCTTCCCGGTGCGGAGTATACGGGATGGACGGGCTCGGCTGGTCCCATCCCCACAAGGAAAACAGCAATTGG
>CAUYQU010029951.1:0-83986 GCA_963574635.1 Cheracebus regulus | reverse complement strand
CCGTCCCGCCGGGTTTACACAATTAGACTTTCTCTCTCTTATAAAAAAAAAAAAAAAAAAAAAAAAAAAAAGCAGGAATTGTGCCTAATCTCTTGATAAGGAGCATTGTTTGGCTGAGGGATCTTATCCTTAAGAGCAGAGCTTGGAGAGGAATCTGTAATCCAGCCCTTCTGATTTTACCAGATGCCAAGGCAGCTTGTGACACTAGCCTTAATTTTAGGTATGACGCCAGGTGCGGTGGCTCACACCTGTAATCCCAGCACTTTGGGAGGCCGAGGAGGGCAGATCACAAGGTCAGGAATTCAAGACCATCCTAGCTAATATGGTGAAACCCTATCTCTACTAAAAATACAAAAATTAGCTGGGCATGGTAGCAGTGCCTGTAGTTCCAGCTACTTGGGAGGCTGAGGCAGGAGAATATTTGAACTTGGGAGGCGGAGGTTGCAGTGAACTAAGATTTCGCCACTGCACTCCAGACTGGGTGACAAAGCAAGACTCCGTCTCAAAAAAAAAAAAAAAATGTATGTCTTACACCACAGAGTGTGTGCTTTTAAAAATCACGCTTTGTTTCTTTTTTTTTTTCCCTAGCTGAAGAATGTGATGCAATTACTTTGAACTGCCCACCAAATTCAGATATGCAAAATCAGGTAAGAATAATTTCAGCTATATTTTACCCTTAGATACATGATAACCCACCTAAAATTTTTTGAGAATTATAAAGCTTTACAAATAAAAAACAGGATTTCTAGGTCTTAAACAGGGCTTGCAAATGGTCTCTAAGCGCCCCAATAAGGTAGCATATCTTTAGACCTTTTTTACTTCGAATAAATATCACCGCTTTCGTTCACTCTCTGAAATACTTATCTACATGCTGACAACAGAAAATCAATGCTGGCGAGTCGGAAAGGAGAGTTGCTTTCTTTCTAATGCAGTTGGCACTCTGTGGATGTGCAGATTCTTTAAGACACAACATAACTAGATACTCTAACATAACACTTTGGTAATGCTTTATAAAGCTTTAATTTTTTTAGATATCTGATGTCAACCTTTAACATACTATTTATATTGTCTTTTTCCAAAAAGAAAATATGTTGTGTTATGATTATAAAAGAATGTTCTTTTTTAGTTTTAATTTTTTTTTTTGAGACGGAGTCTCACTCTGTTGTCCAGGCTGGAGTGGAATAGTGTGATCTCGGCTCACTGTAACCTCTGCCTCCTGAGTTCAAGAGATTCTCGTGCCTCAGCCTCCGGAGTAGCTGAGATTACAGGTGTGCACCACCATGCCTGGCTAATTTTTTTTTTCTGGTATTTTTAGCAGAGATGGGGTTTTTACCTGTTGGCCAGGCTAGTCTTGAACTCTTGGCATCAAGTGATCTGCCCACCTAGGCCTCCCAAAATGCTGGTAATTACAGGCATGAAGCACCATGCCTGGACAGAATGTTCATTATTTTAAAGCTCAGATTGTGCAAAAAAGTACAAACAAAAAATTGAGAATTGCCTGTCATTCCACTGTTCCACCTTTTGATGTACATCTTTCTGGGGACTTCCTCGGTCAATTACTTCTTCTTTTTTTTTTTTTTTTATCTTTTGAGACCGAGTTTTCACTCTTGTTGCTCAGGCTGGAGTGCAAAGAAAGGTACGATCTCGACTCACCGCAACCTCCGCCACCTGGGTTCAAGCAATTCTCCTGCCTCAGCCTCCCGAGTAGCTGGGATTACAAGCGTGCACCACCACACTTGGCTAATTTTCTGTTTTTAGTAGAGACAGGGCTTCTCCAAGTTAGTCAGGCTGGTCTCGAACTCACGGCCTCAGGTGATCCACCCACGTCGGCCTCCCAAAGTCCTGGGATTACAGGCATGAGCCACTGTGCCTGGCCGGTTAGTTACTTCTTGTACTGTACAAGTCACCTCTGTTCTCTCTATCAAAGCTCATTGGCAGAGCTGCTTAAGTATATTTAGAGCATTAAATATCTCAAAGGCACGTCTTACCTCAAGATAGGCTGGTTCAATTCTGCTCCTTCTATATATAACATCAAGTTAATTTTTAACAAGTTGTGCTTAGTCTTGCTTTAAAAGTATCAGTCTGTAGTAAAGTCTTTAATAGTAACATTTTGGGTAGTCAAATCACCTCTATAATAAAGAGAAGTTACACAATAGTTGAAAAATAAGCAATTTAAATCAAAACACACAACTCTCTTGAAAATGGTCAATGGTGCTATTTTTAACTTTGTTTTAGGAAATCTTCAACCATTAATTGTGACTATCAGACTTCACTTTTTACTCCTGATACTCAACACTTTCCTTGAGATTACAATCTAACAATGGGCTTCTGTACTTACTGAATTTAAACTAGTTTAGTAAACTGAAAATAGAGATTTGTCCTTCTCGTAATCCTAATTTTTAAAGAAAGTTTTGCTCCTCAAATTTTTTGGTAACATGTAGACTTCTTTAAAGATAAAAGAATGCTACATTTTTTTATGTAGTTTTCTTTTAGAGGTTTTCTAAAACCATTTAAGATGAGATACAGAATATGTTAGCACACTGTTGAGCATTTTTCCTCATTTCAGTGTTATAATTTTGGCTGTATCAAGTAAATGCTATGCTAAAAGGTGAAACTGTATTTATCAACTAAAAAAACAGGGGAAAGCCTCTCTGAGACTTTTGAAGTTCTGTTTTAAAACAAAGCATCTTCTTGTCCTATGAAAAGTAGTCCTGTGAGCTGGCTGCTTTTGTTAACCATTTCTTTGTATAATCTACAGGATTTGTTCTAACTGCTAGATACTCAGAAAGATTCTTTGAAATGAACTTGGCAGTTAGAACAAAGAAAATTCACAGAGAGAAATGTTTAAAAGAAGAAAACAACCCACACTCCATTCTATAGTTCAGACATTAAAAGCAAACTAGAAACTGGGCGCAGTGGATCATACCTGTGATCCCAGCACTTTGGGAGGCCGAGGCAGGTGGATCACGACAAGGTCGAGAGTTCAAAACCAGCCTGGCCAAGATGGTGAAATTCCATCTGTACTAAAACTACAATAATTAGTTGGGCACGATGGCAGGCACCTGTAATCCCAGCTTCTCAGGAGGCTGAGGCAGAACAATCGCTTGAACCCAGGTAGCGGAGATTGCAGTGAGCCGAGATCGCACCACTAAACTCCAGCCTGGTAATTCATAAATTAATTAATTGTCTGGGTAATTAATTAATTTAGAGAAGTCTTTAATAAATAAATTAAGATTTACTTATTAGAGACTCTAATAAATAAATAAATTAAAATGAAACAAAAGCAAGCTGGAACTATGTTCTTTAGAATAATTATCTGCCTTTTTAGTGATTTTTATAATTTAAGAACTAAAATCTACTTCTACTAAGGCTTAATTTTAGCTTCCTTTTTGAATGATGCAGAAGAAAAACATTATAGTGTCCTAGTGTCAAAAACTAAAGTGTAAGCCTGGCATGGTGGTACATGCATGCACCACCATGCCTGGCTAATTTTTGTATTTCTAGTAGGGATGGGGTTTCTTCATGTTGGCCAGGTTGGTCTCAAACTCCTGACCTCAAGTGATCCACCCACCTTGGCCTCCCAAAGGGCCGGGATTATAGGCATGAGCCACCGTGCTTGGCAGAGATTCTAATACTGATTTTACTGTGCCTTTTCTGTGTTTAGATACGTTTAGATACACAAATACTTACCATTGTGTTACAGTTGCCTATAGTATTCAAGTCAGTAACATGCTGCCCAGGTTTGTAGCCAAGGGCAGTAGGCTTTCCCACAGTCTGGTGTGTGGTGGGCCACACCATCTAAGTTTGTGTAAGTGCACGCTATGATGTTCACACAAACGAAATCACCTGACACATTTCTCAGAACATATCCCCATTGTTAAGTCACACATGACTGTAATGATTTCTTTGATATCTAACAAGTCTCTCAAAAATTTAAGTTCTGCATTATGCTATAGAGAATAAATGGAAACCCTCTTAATGATTGATGCTAAAGTAGCCACCCAATAAATAGTGACTAGTTTTACATCTTGTTTCCTCATCAGAGAAACAGAAGTCTATTTCCAAGGAGGCAGAGCTTGTGTCTTAAGTGGGACTCGCCCCTGTGTCTGACCCTTCACTCACCACCTGCACCTTCCTTTTAGAGGGCTGGATTCCTCCTTCCTCCTAGCTCCCATGCACACCCTGTCATTCAGAGACCAGGGCCCCATCTATTGTGCCTTATTTCCTAGGCTTAGTGCCATCCAGAACCAGAGCAGGGGGATGACTCGGCATTACTAATCTTGACAATTTAGAAAGTGAGCCTGGGGCCCAGGTGCCCAGTTTGACAACTTGGCATCTTAAAGCCAAAGGGAACCTTAGAAGTCACGTTGCTCAGCCTCCTTGCTTTACAGATGAGGGAACCTAGGACAGCTGATGAGTGGCAGAGTTGGCCCCAGGGCCGAGTCCAGCACCCTGCCACGTGCCCAGCGTGTCTGAATTGGTAGCAGTTGTTACCACTGGCTGTGGGGCCTCTTGCCTTGCCTAAATCTAGGGAGATTTTGATTTTTCCACAGTTCTAAATGATACCCATCTGGTGGAAGAGTGCAGATAAAAGCTACTGGAACAAAACAGGGCGATGGAAAGGTTGCTCCTTTCCTTAAACTGGATGGAGAGGCAGTGGGCAGAATCCCATCCAACAGCCTCATTGGCTTGGCAGAGCAACCAGCCCACCAGACTCTCTGCAGACCCGAAGTAATTACCTACAGTGTAATAACAGGGAATGGACCTGACCAGCACTTGCTGGAGATGATATCTGATGTGAGTCAGCCTGGCAGGCCCCTACCTGCTTCTCTTGATATGCAGGAATCCTTTCAAGCTCCAACAAGATCTGTTTAATAGACTGGAGAGTCCTTAAGTTCCTTCCTCTAAGGGAAAATCGGATCGTTCTGGTTTGCTTGGTAATTCCTTACTTCATCCCTGATGGGAATTTTATAGAATGAGGAACCAGGACTATTAAATGAAACTAATAAACCACCTAGAGCACATACTTGGTATTTTTAACACTGATGAGAGGGACTCACTTCAGCCTTGCAGCGATTGCCTTCCAGTCCAGTTCTCAAAACCAGCGGTGAAAGGGTTCTTGTTACAGAGCTGTCTGGACATTTAAAGATGGGAGAGGAAACCTCAAGGGGTCAGTTGCACTGGAATAGACATTGCCTATTCTTTTCTTTAGAGTCTCGCTCTGTCACCCAGGCTGGAGTGTGGTGGCGCGATCTCCTCTCACTGCCACCTCCGTCTCCTTGGTTCAAGCAAGAAGTCACTTGTTCTCTGTTGATCACTCTTGGCCTCACACTCCTCCGTCTCCCATTTACCTACCTTCCCAGCAGTCTGTAGAGCTGGCCGCTCACTCACCTCTAGTAAGGTGATTGAGGGTCCTGTGTTAGAATAACTCACTGACCCCTAGAAAGTTAAAAATAACTGAGTAACATCAGGAGAACTTGGCTGGGGTCTTTAAAAGCCATAGAACTTCTCTTTCTGTCTTTAGATAACTGTAGACAATTTTGCACAAAACAGATAATGATCGGATTCTATCTCCCATTGGTATTTACCTTCCTCAGGGTGTGCCATCTCACTTTCTCTAGACTGAACTTCTTCATCCCAGACTGTGACCTTGCCATGACCTTCCTCCCGCATGTGCCTGTGCCACCATGGGAATGGCCACGCCTGGGATCATGTCACCGCGGAGAACAAACCCTCCACCTGCGACTCTGAAGTTCCCTCTCTGACCTAGCCTTCCTCTTTTCTTTCTTCCCCTCCCCCTCACTCCCTCTGCACGAGTGTTTCGCTGTCACACTCCCACTCATCTCTGTACAGCCGGTGGGGAGATGCCAATGTAGATCTCGACCTTGAACCCCAGCCCCGCAGCCCTCCTCTGACCTCACGGACCCAGCCCGATGCCCTGGTCAAGTATTTTGGTGATGCTTCCAGTGATTTTTTATGGAACCTGCCTTGCCAACCCCTAGGCTTAGGTGAACCAGGCCACCTGCATTCTATGTGTTTGATTGCTGGGGAAAAAAAACATGAAATGTAAACTGTTGTTCTCCTTTTTCCCACTGCCAATTCATGCCACCCAACCTCAGTCATCATTTCAAGGCCTTGAGTACTTTTTTTTCTGTAGTGAAGCCTTCCCAAAATGATATTTTTTAAAAAAGAAAACCGTAGTACTCTAATTTGATGTAGTCTGTTAATGTCTATGGGCTTTGACTTATTTCTACTTTTAGACCCAGACAAAACAAAATATTTGTGGTAAAACATATTCAAGCTTACCAGGCACGGGGGCTCACGCCTGTAGTCCTAGCCCTTTGGGAGGCTGAGGCAGCCAGATCGCTTGAGCCCAGGAGTTCGAGACCAGCCTGGGCAACATGGCGAAACACCATCTCTACAAAAATACAAAAAATAGCTGGGCATTGTCGTTCATGCCTGTAGTCGAAGCTGCTTGGGAGACTGAGGTGGCAGGATGGCTTGAGCTCTGGAAGTGGAGGTCATAGTGACCTGAGATCCTGCCACTGAACTCCAGCCTGGGCAACATAGCCAGACTCTTTCACTCTCAAAAACAAAAATTCAGGCCAACAAGCAAAAAATGCCTGCTTTTTAGCACTTAGTAGTTATTTCCCTAAGAAGAGCAGGAGAGAAGTTTATTAATAATTAAACTGGACAGTTCTTGACCAGCTCTAATTGTTTCACTCAATGGCTTCTCTTCTCATTACCATGCAGCGCTCTACTGAGTGCAATGCCTTTGAACTTGACAAGCAGGTTAGAATTTCACTCAGACGTTCGGATGGTGTGGGTGTCAGGGTGCAGCTCTCACACACAGTTGAGAGCGTAAATTGATACAACGTTATAGAAAATTATTTGGCAATACCTATTCACACTTCTGTCTAGCAATCTCACTTTAAAGGACTTGATCCTACAGAACTTACAACATGGTGCAAGATATCGAGATACCCAGTGTGGCATTCAAAATCGAGAAGAGCTGCGGATAAGGCCCATTCCTGTTGGCAGGGACTGGTTGAATAAATTATGGTTCATCGATGCTGTGGGATAGTATTAAACCATTGAAAGAAGAGAGAGCCTGGCCTTAAAAATATATATCTGATATATTGTTATAAAGATAAAGCAAGTTGTAGATCAGTATGATTTGGGGCTAAAAAAATATTTCTGTGTAGGTGTGAACATGGTTATGACTAAGGAATCAGGAGGGAGGTGCCTAGATTGTCACCAGTGACGTGTGGAAAGTGAGATGGGATTGAGAGATGTGATAATAGATTGAGAGAAAAAGATTTTCCCATCTCTTTTTTATTTTTTAAGAAAACAGCATGGTTTTGAGTAATTATTACTTTTGTATGTTTTTTCAAATCAAAGAAAAAATAATATAATAAATCATTCCAAACTTTAGATGGTGTTTAGACTCGGTGAACTTTTCGTATATTGACAGATGAAGCCAAATGGTCTTTCTGTGTAGAAAGCTAGCACGTAATTGTGCATCAAGGAAAATTACAGACTGACCCAGGGAGTCTGTGGATGTGTTTCTCCAGCATTCAGCCTTCCCTTTGCCTGTGTTCTAGCATTACCTCTGTCCTACAGCCTGGGGTTTGTGAATGAAATAGATAGGTGCAAAAACGTGCTGCCTCTCTGTAATATCCATAGCCCTGTGGTTTACTTGTATTTGCATGTACAAACCTTAATCTCCCGTAAAAACTCTGTGATATTTCTGAACAATAATCAACTCTACATCCTACACAAAGGGAAAACCCCTTTATCTTTCATCTTTGAAACCATAGCAAAGGTATGAAATTACACCTGAGCATGCCCAGCCTCCAAGTCCTGGAACGGTTATATCTTTGACCCCCACTTCAACTCCAGAAGTAGCAGATCTTCCTTATAATTGGAAAGAAAACTCATTGCAGAGAAGAAAGACCTACAGGTTTGCTCTCATCCGAGCAGAATACTGTAGCATTTATTTTACATTTTCACTCTTCCTCATTTAGCTCTTTATTTTTTTGAGATGGAGTTTCACTCCTGTCGCCCAGGCTGGAGTGCAATGGTGCGATCTCAGCTCACTGCAACCTCCACCTCCTGGGTTCAAGGAATTCTCCTGCCTCAGCCTCCCAAGTAGCTGGGATTACAGGCACCTGCCACCACGCCTGGCTAATTTTGTATTTTTAGTAGGTTTCACCATGTTGTTCAGGCTGGTCTCGAACTCCTGACCTTAGGTGATCCTCTCGCCTCAAACTCCCAAAGTTCTGGGATTACAGGCGTGAGCCACTGTGCCCAGCCTTAGCTCTTTTATCCTTAATGAAATGCCCCTCATTCCCTGAGGTCTCACTTGAATTCTTTCCCCCTCTGTGCTGCCTTCCTCTTCTGTCTGTGCTTTGTAACACACATTTCCTTGTGATGTCAATATTTATGAATATGTCTTTGCTCCACTACTGGATTATAACCTTGAAGCAACAGATTTTTGTCTCTATATTCCAGAGCCTAGAATTGTTTCTTACACTGGGTAGTAAGTACTCAATAAATGTATTCTGAATCACTTTGGGAGGCTAAGGCAGGAGGATCACCTAAGGTCAGGAGTTTGAGACCAACCTGACCAACATGGTGAAACCTACTAAAAATACAAAATTAGACAGGCATGGTGGCAGACACCTGTAATCCCAGCTACTTGGGAGGCTGAGGCAGGAGAATCAAATACATTTCTTCTCTTTTTTTTGAAGCAAGGTCTTGCTCTGTCACCCAGGCTGGAGTGCATTGACATGATCTTGGCTCACTACAGCCTCAACCTCCTGGGCTCAAGCAATCAACCCAACTCAGCCTCCCAGTAGCCAGGACTACAGGCGTTCACCACAGCACCTCATTTTTGTTTATATTTTGTAGAGATGGGGAGGATCTCACTACATTGCCCAGGCTGGTCTCCAACTCCTGGACTCAAACAATCCACCCACCTTGGCCTCCCAAACTATTGAGACTGCCGGAATTAGCCATCATCCCCTGGCCAAATACATTTCTAAAAGCCAGTTTCTGGAGTATACTATCAAATAAATAGATACATGTCTACATTTGTATATGGATTTATACTGTAGGAAAAAGTAAAAATAAGTTCAAAGTTATTATCATAATAATAATTATTTTGCAGAAAAAGAACTGGGTATAAACAGGCTTTTTAGAAAAACCCAACAGGAGTTTCACAGTCTGGTACTAATGTTTAGACATGGATCATCAGTAAATGTGTTCCAAAGAGTTACCCAGATACCAGCTTTGTCTTGGGAATTCTTACCCCTAAAAATTGCTTGAGTTTCGCTGACTGTGTGACATGAGAAAGTTTTGTTTTTTGCTTTTTTTTTTTTTTTGAGACATAGTCTTGCTCTGTTGCCCAAGCTGGAGTGCACTGGCACGATCTCAGCTCACTGCAACCTCCACCGCCCAGTTCAAGCAATTCTCCTGCCTCAGCCTCTGGAGTAGCTGGGATTACAGGCACCCGCCACCATGCCCAGCTCATTTTTGTATTTTTAGTAGAAACAAGGTTTCACCATGTTGTCCAGGCTGGTCTTAAACTTGTGACCTCAGGTGATCCACCTGCCTCGGCCTCCCAAAGTGCTGGGATTACAGGCGCATTTCTTTCATCTCTCCTGTTTCATAAATGTTATTCACGTGGCACTTCTCTGATATCCTTGGAAGTGTTTGTATCCTGTCATTCTGGCACATGGCTCTACAGAGCATGTGGAGCATGCTGGCTTCCCTACTGCCCACATTGTTTGAGAGAGCACATTTTTACAATGTTTTATTGTGGTAATATATGCATGACATAAAAGTTACCATTTTAACCTTTTTTAACTCTGTCACCCAGCTGGAGTGCAGTGATGCGATTTCAGCTCACTGCAACCTCTTCCTCCTGGGTTCAAGTGATTCTCCTGCCTCAGTCTCCCGAATAGCTGGGATTACAGGTGCCCACCACCACACCTGGCTGATTTTATATTTTTAGTAGAGACGGAGTTTCACCATGTTGGCCAGGCTGCTCTTGAACTCCCAACCTCAGGTGATCCGCCCACCTCAGCCTCCCAAGTGCTGGCATTATAGGTGTGAGCCACCATGCCTGGCCCATTTTAACCATTTTTTAAGTGCCCAGCTCAGTGGCATTAAGCATATTCACAGTATTGTGCAACCATCACCACCACCCGGCTCCAGAATGTTTTTGTCTTTCCAAACGGAAATTCTGTACCCATTGAACAGTAACCACCCCCATTCCTCATTTCTGCCTCCTATCCCCTGACATGGAGGCTGGGCCAACGGATTTCTTGCTTCCCTCCACACTTCTCCAGATTCACCCCCATTCTTCTCCCTCTTTGTCCTGTCAGCAAAGAAATGGTGTCTTTTCATCTTCAAGGTCCATTCGTTGCTCCTTGAATGCACTCCAGGCCCAGTGGAACTGGCATTCTGTGGGGTGCATGGACACGGTCCCTAGGGAACGCCCAGGGCACAGAACTCAGACTGGGTGTTTGGAGAAGGTGTCCCAGAGGAAGTGATGTCTAAGCTGAGGCCTTACAGAGAAATTAAGAAGATGAAAGGGCTGGGGATGGTGGCATTTCAGGCCGACAGAGACAAACACATGTTCTTTGTCATCTCCATGGTCATGCGGCCCACCTGGTATCGACCGGCCAGCGCTCCCCTAGAACTGCTTTCAAAGTCACGTCTGGTCTCCTTCTCACCAGATCTTGTCTTCACTTGGTGCTCAGAGCCCATCACCTTTCTGCAAGTGTTTTTTGTTTTGTTTTGTTTTGCTTTTTTTGAGATGGAGTCTCGCTCTGTCACCTGGGTGGAGTGCAGTGGCTCAATGACAGTTCACTGCAACCTTGAATTCCTGGGCTCAAGATCCTCCTGCCACACCTTCCCAAAGTGCTGACATTACAGCACAAGCCACCATGCCTGGCCCTTGCTGCAAGATTTTTTTTTTTTTTTTTGAGACAGTCTCGCTCTGTCATCCAGGCTGAGTACAGTGGTGCAATCTTGACTCACTGCAACCTCCACCTCCCGGGTTCAAGTGATTCTCCTGCCTTAGCCTCCTGAGTACCTGAAATCACAGGCACTCACTACCATGCCTGCCTACCATGCCTAATTCTTGGTATTTTTAGTAGAGACAGTTTCACCATGTTGATCAGGCTGGATTCGAACTCCTGACCTCATGATCCACCCGCCTCGGCCTCCCAAAGTGCTAGGATTACAGGCGTGAGCCACCATGCCTGGCCATTTGCTACAACTTTTGATTCTACTGCCCTGCTTTTCTTCCCCTCCCTGACCTCCTTTCCCTGCTGTCCTTTCGTTCTTTCCTCTGCCACCGAAGTGTCCTTCTCGGGTCCTTCTCGAGGTTGTGACCTCACTGCTGTCTCTTTCCTCCCAGTCATTTCTTTCATAATCACTTCGACATCCTTACTTTTATCTCCTGCCCTGGCCTCTCCCGGGGACCAGGACCATGCTTTCAGCTCCCATGGGCATCTCAAGCTTGTTGTGTGTGAGCCTGGCTTTGCTGTCTTCTCCATCACCTCTTCACTGCATTTGACCTCCATTCACATCTTCCCCAGTGATCACATCTCCACAGTGGCTCTCACTTCATCCCCTCCTCTCCCGGAGGAGTGGTGTGGAGTCTCATTAATCCTTGCTCATGTCATTCTCCCTCCTTCTCTGTCCGTCGTCTCTACACTGTCTCATTCCCCCATGCGTCCTACACTGTAGCCAGGCAGGTATTTCCTGTGCGGTTCTCAGACTTCTCTGAGGATGTGCTGCTTCAGACGAGAGCTCCTCAGTGACTCCCTGTTCCCTGAAATGATGTCCCACTCCTTGGACAGGCCTCAGTCTCTTCACCCATCTCAGCTCCTTCTTTTTGTTTTGCTTGTTTTTCTTAGCTTCCAGCCAGATTTCTGAGTCCTCTCCCTCTTGTCCCTCTCACTGCCTTTGCTTAAGACTAAATGCCCCTTCCTCCCAGGTCCCCACTGCTCGGATTTCAGCAGGGTCCATCTCAAACATGCCTGTCTACAAGAAACTGCCTCTGATTTTTTTCATCAGAAGACACCTTTCCTCTCTGACTTCATCTGTACCCCTCTCTTGGAATTCACTATCTTTTGCCTTCGATTTCAGTTGTTTAAGTGGTTTCTATTTCCCCAGCATATCTTGAGGTCAAGGCTTAAGGTACTTTTGTCTTTGTCTATGCATTGTAGTATGGGGGCTTTTACAGATTAGATGCTCAATAAATAGGTGTTGAATAAAGGCATGTGTATGCTTTCAGTAAGACTCTTAAACCTACAAAAATCAGTCTTTTCCTTTTTCACTCTTAGAAAACAAACCTACAAAGTAGCACAAGTCAGAGCCAAGAACAAAGATCATGCATATTAATCTAAATGCTGTCTTGATCCGCTTTCGCAAGTAATTCGCATTCCCTGTCTGCATCACAGGGATGATTATGGCCAGACATTGACCTTGGTAAAATTCTCTCCAGATGATGAGAAATCAAGTCAACTATGCCGAGTAACATAGTTTCTACTTATAGTCATGTTCATGTTTTAGCAGGAACCTCAAATACCACAAAATCTGGCAAGTTCTAACATTCGTTTTTCTCGACAGTACCTGAAGTTCCTGCTTCTGTTTCCTCAGCCCAAGTTTCCAGCTCAGTGAGCAGAACGACTGTGTTGATAAAAGAGCCCACATACCTGCCCGACCCTGCAGCAGTGCTGCCGATGCGAAAAGGCAGGTCTCCACATGACCTGCGGAGTAATGACTAGGGTCCCTAACGTCGTGGGCTTCTGGGTTTAGCCTTGAGCAAAACGAAACGTTGCGTAGAGAGAGATTTATATCCATTCCGAGACTCACTGTAATTCTCTCTTTCTGTCTCTTCATCCATTTCTCTCTTTCTCTCTCACTCTCTCTGATACACACACACACACACACACACACACACACACACACACACACACACACACACACTAAGTGTAAGACTGTCTATATGTTGCAGTTTCCCACACTCTTAACTGAGTAAGGGAAAGGTGAGAAGAGAGTACAACTTCAACTAAATGAAAAGAAGTTGTATGAATTATGGCAAGCAGGTTGGTTTTCAGTTCCAGTAAAGATGGAAACATTTAGATTACTTAGGAGAAAAGTCTAGCTGGTAAGACATGAGAATGTGTCTGTGTGCAAATAAAAAAAAATCTAGGCTTGTGGTTAGGGGAAGGTGAAGGTATGTCCACTGCTAAGATATGAGGATGGATGAGCTTGGGACGAGGAGAAAGGCTTCTCTGAGAAGATTTACAGATTGTTTAAAATGCTTGAAACACATTGACACCATGGAGTTAGCACATCTTTTCAGGTGAAACTCTCAGACCCAAGAAAATAGAGAAACCTTAGAGATGAGCTAATTCCAAAGCCACCTCAATACACAAATGGGGAATCTGAGACCAGCATTGACACTGTGCCTGAGGTTCCAAAACCCAGGGCTTTTGACTCGCTTCTTCAGTAATGTGGATGGAGGGGTGACATTAGCTGATGAGAAAGATTTTAGTTGTAGAAAGATGGGGTTAACATAAATGAAGGTATACTGGGCCTGGCCTCCACTGCTGACTTCATGGGAAGCTCACGAACACACACCCCCCTCCAAGATCAGAGTAAACCCCTCACATCCCTGTAGCATGGCCCTGATTGTAAAAATAGAGCCCCAGTCAGAAGGGCAGAAACACGATGCCTCTCAAGAGATTTGGACACCACTTTTTCACAGTTTGTTTTAGCTGCTTTGCAATATGTACTGAAACAAATAGAAAAGGGAAAGAATTGTAACCTGGGCTGACAGACAACAAGCCCAACAAAAAGCAGATAAGAAATAAAATAAGAAAGATAACCCATAATGTAAAATAACAATAGTGCATTGTTGCATGCACTGATCCCCTTTTTTTTTCTCTTTGAGAATTTGCTCTTTCTTCCAGGCTGAAGCACAGTGGCTCAATCATAGCTCACTACAGCCTCCAACTCTTGGGCTCAAGCGATCCTCCCATCTCAGCCACCCAAGTCGTTGGGGCTGCAGGCGCCAGCTATAGTGCCCAGCTGATAATTTTTGAAAACAGGGACACTAGTGTATTCAGCAAATTTGAGTGTCTACTGTGTGCCAAGTACTGTTCTGGGCACTGGGAGAGCACAGGAAGCAAACAAAACAAAAGCCCCTGTGCTCAGGTGCTTGCATTCTAGAGGAGATGGTGGGCTCGCCTCCCACGGAAACACCATTCTCAAGCTCCAGTGCCTCCACCCAACCCAGCCCCCGGGTCTGGGTGGAAATTTAACTAAGTTGGAAAATGGATAATATCTCCATTCGCATGTGGATATGATTTTAATGAAGGTTGCCTTTTGGTTTTTAGGGAGAAGAAAATGGCTTTCCAGATAGCACTGCAGATCCCCTTCCAGGTAAATGACGGATTCTAAAGCTATCTGGGCTGATAGCTAGTGTGGCTAGATTAAAGATAATTTGAGGCCGGCGTGGTGGCTCACGCCTGTAATTCCAACACTTTCGGAGTCTGAGGTGGGCGGATTATCTGAGGTCAGCAGTTCAAGACCAGCTTGGCCAATGTGGTGAAATCCTGTCTCTACTAAAAAATTCAAAAATTAGCCATGCATGCTGATGTGTGCCTATAATCCCAGCTACTAATGAGGCCGAGGCAGAAGAACTGCTTGAACCTGGAAGGCGAAGGTTGCAGTGAGCCAAGATTGCGCCACTGAACTCCAGCCGGGGCAACAGAGTGAGACTCCATCTCAAAAAAATAAAATAAAATAAAATAAAATAAAATAAAAAACATAATTTGAGATTATGCTTATCATTAACTTTTAAAATCTATTCTGCAGAATAGAGCAACTTTCTACCCATGGTGAACTGCAGGGAAAGTTGTATCTTACAAAACTTCACAAAAGCCTTCAGAGTATTTTCTCGGTGCTAAATTTCCTTTGCATATACAACAGGGTTCTGAATTGGGCAGGGTTAGGATCAGGCCAGTCAGGACTGAGCAGATGATAAGTTCCCTCTGAGTTCCTTTTTTTTTTTTTTTTTTCTGAGATAGAGTCTCGCTCTGTCACCCAGGCTGGAGTGCAATGGCATGATCTCAGCTCACTGCAACCTCCACCTCCCAGGTTCAAGCAATTCTCCTGCCTCAGCCTCCTGAGTAGCTGGAATTACAGGCATGTGCCACTCACACCCAGCTAATTTTTGCATTTTTAGTAGAGACAGAGTTTCACCATGTTGTCCAGGCTGGTCTTGAACTCCTGACCTCATGATCTGCCCGCCTCAGCCTCCCAAAGTGCTGGGATTACAGGGGTGAGCCACCGCACCCAGCCTTCTTCCCTCTGAGTTCTAAGAGCCGTAGCATTGGTGGAGAATGTGCTGTTTGTTGCTTGGTGGAAGGGACCAGTAGCCAGCTGGGTCATCTCTCTCCATGTGCCTTTGGCACTTAGGTAGTCAAAGCAGCCCTCCTGACATTAGGTCAGGCGTCAGTCCCTGCTCCTTTTCTGCTTTTAGTGTGTTTAAGCAAAGAAACATTAAAGTTTATTTTCCCCCCTCCCCTTTTTTAAATCATAACACAGTCTTTTTAGCAAAGTTTAAATTTCTCATTAATTAATTAGAGAGGATAGGGAGTGAGGGAGTAAGCATTAAAATAATCTAGCAATGGCTAGGTACAGTGGCTCACACCTGTAATCCCAGCACTTTGGGAGGCCAAGGTGGGCAGATCAGTTGAGGCCAGGAGTTCAAGACCAGCCTGGCCAACATGGCAAAACTCCATCTCTACTAAAATTACAAAAATTAGCCCAGCTTGGTGACAGGCACCTGTCATCCAAGCTACATGGGAGGCTGAGGAAGGAAAATCACTTGAACCTGGGAGGCAGAGGTTGCAGTGAGCCGAGATCACGCCATCGCACTCCAGCCTGGGCAAAAGAGCAAGACTCCATCTCAAAAAAAAGCTAGCAAAATAATAATAATAAAAAAACCCATACCTCACCAACATTTTCTACATCTGTTAAACCATACATTGACTGACTGGACTCACCAGAGTTTTCTTTCTTTCTTAAGTAGGGTGGGGGACCCCTAGAGCCCTCGGGGGCAGCTGTCATCAGCCCAGGTGACCAAGCCGAAAAACCAGAACAGGCAGTGCATACTCAACATTTTTCTCCTTAGAAACATGATATCAGAAAATACACCAATACCAACATGTGGGCACCGGTTATCTCTGGAGGGTGCAGTTCCAGCTGATTTTTTTTTCATTCCATAGTTTGTTTGTTTTTTTTTTTTGAGATGGAGTTTCACACTCTTGTTGCCCACACTGGAGTGCAATAGCACACCACTGCGCTGGCTAATTTTCGTATTTTTAGTAGAGAAGGGGTTTCACCATGTTGGCCAGACTGGTCTAGGACTCCTGACCCCAGGTGATCCAACTGCCTCGGCCTCCCAAAGTGCTGGGATTACAGACGTCTCACTTCACTGTTGCCCAAGCTCGTCTTGAACTTCTGAGCTCAAGCCATCCTCCCACCTTAGCCTTCCAAAGTGCTGGGATTACAGGCATGAGCCACCACACCTGGTGAGTTTTAGTTTTCTTTCCACTATCCTATATTTCTAAAATTTCTAACGTGAGCTGGTAACAGAACTGCCCCTCTGAATTTAATCTATGTATACAAATGTATATATAACAAATCTGTGTATTTAATCTGGGTATACAAGCGTACATATAACGAATGATCACATAGTGGTAAGTATACCTTGCTGCGTGGTGAAAAACCAAGGAAATTTCTAAAAGGTTAACTGCGGCTGGTCTGGGTAGTGGGAGCATTAATTTTTTTCCATATGCTCATCTGAATTTTCAGATTTGCTATGACAAGCACATATTTATTTTCTAATTTTAAAAATATGTAAAACTCTTTAAAGACGAATACCCCACACATTCATGTGTCATGTTAGCTAAAATAGAAATGAATACAGAAATTTGTTTAGAAATATTTATAAACCCTTCAAGGACTCTTCGGAATGAAGGTCGTTGGTAGTTAGTAGATTAATTTTAATCAGGCTTCTTGTCATCTTCAAATATTTTTTACTTGTGTCAAAATGAACCACCAGAGTTTTGTTTCTTTTTTAGACACAGTTTCACTCTTGTTGCCCAGGCTGGAGTGCAATGGCACGATCTCGGCTCACTGCAACCTCTGCCTCCTGGGTTCAATCGATTCTCCTGCCTCAGCCTCCCAAGTAGCTGGGATTACAGGCATGCGCCACCACACCCAGCTAATTTTGTATTTTTAGTAGAGACGGGGTTTCACCATGTTGGTCAGGCTGGTCTCGAACTCCTGACCTCAGGTGATCCACCCGCCTCGTCCTCCCAAAGTGCTGGGATTACAGGCATGAGCCACCGCGCCTGGCTATTCTTTTTAAGTTTTAAAAAGAGTAAACTTTCTCAACAAAGCAGGTAATATGATGGTGTGTTGGGAGCCCATCCCTGAGTGCTGTCTGAGTTGATACCTTTAGCACCTCACATGGTACTTGGCACACAAGAACACTCAGGTATTTTGTTTTGTTTTCCATAAACAAATAGATGAGAGACATGACTTAATGGCTTTGCTCTTGAATGAACAACTGGCAAAAGCAGAGCTACATAGTCTGTCTTCAAATGTGTGTAACAACTTAAGGAAAATTTGTTTTATTCACAAACATTAATTTGGCACAAAGTGAGTACCAGGCACTCTTCTAAACACTTGACACATGTGAGATGCTCATGACAGACCTGTGCATAGGTCCTGTTCTTTTCTTCACCTTTTAGTTGTGGTAACTGAGGCCTGATCCTAAACCTGCCCCATTCAGAACCCTGCGGGTCCCTCACATGCAAAGGAAGGTTAGCACAGAGAAATGCTCTTTGAAGGCTTCTGTGAAGTTTTGTAAGATACAGCTTTCCCTGCAGTTCACCATGGGTAGAAAGTTGTTCTATTCTGCAGTACCGATTTTTAAAGTTAATGATAAACATAGTCTCAAATTATCTTTTTATTTTATTTTATTTTCTTGAGATGGAGTAAAATCCACCCTCACACCCCCAAAAGCCCATCTCTGGCTGCTGACATACCTTTCCCGAAAGCCTGCCACTTTCCATGGATGAAGCCCTGGGGCCTTAACTCACAGCCTACTTTGTATTTCATTCTCCTCATTGGAAAGCCTTTTCTATCTGTGATCCAGTCTACAGCTGGTGAAAATAAGCCACGTGGGGAGGTGGAGGCACTGCCTTGGAAGAAGTCTGCAGAGGAGTGAGGGATGACAGCTGACAGTTTGGAATCAAGGAAAGAGGAAGAATACAATTTGCACTCTACTCTCACCAGGAAAGCAAAGCCGCCCTGGTGGAACCTTCCATCTGGGTGCTAGCACCGCTTGGGGCAGAGCACAGGGAAAGAAAAGACATTCCTACTCTTGCCCTGGGTTAAAACAACAACAACCAATTATGTGTGGCTTATCCTCTTAAAGGAGCCATGAAAGCACTTTTTCTTTTCTTTTAAGACTAAGGAAAACATGTTGGGCGTTTAAGGAATAAGACTCGTGTGTGTGTGTGTGTGTGTGTGCGTGTGTGTGTGTGTGTGTGTATTTAATTGCCCAAATTAGAATTCTGATCTCATTTCTCCATTGTACCCAATAAATCGAAGCATCATTTTTTTTTTTTTTGAGATGGAATCTCACTCTGTCATTGAGGCTGGAGTGCAGTGGCATGATCTCGGCTCACTGCAACCTCTGCCTCCTGGGCTCAAGCGATTCTTCTGCCTCAGCCTCCTGAGTAGCTGGGATTATAGGCACGCACCACCAGGCCCTGCTAAGCATAACTATTTTTTAGTTTTTTCTTTTTGGAGACATGGTTTCCTCTGTCATCCAGGTGGGAGTGCAGTGGCGGAATCATGGCTTACTGCAGCCTTGAACTTCTGGCTCAAGTGATCATCTTGCCTCAGTCTCCTGAGTAGCTGGGACGCCAGGCATGAGCCCCCACACCAGGCTAAATTTTAAAAATTTCTGTCGAGACAGGCCTCACCAAAGGCATCACTCCTATGTTTATAAACTGAACAAATAATTGAAGAAAAACCGTGGTTCTGGTACTCCCTTCTAGTGGCAGTGATACGACGCTTTTGCACCTGATGCCAGCTTTTCAAGGATGACTTTCTGGTGACCTTGCATAATTCAGCACTTACCTAATCTAAATTTCCTGTAGAAGTGAATGTAAACTAGGATTTCATATTTTTCAAATTAGGTCCATGAAGTGACATGGTTAATATGTCTGTGTCACATCATTTCAAAACCACATTATTCGAATTCACATAAAATTCTATGCTGAGTTTTAACCTGGGTCCTTTTTTTTTGACAGAGTTTTGCAGTTGTTGCCAAGGCTAGAGTGCAGTGGCGAGATCTCACCTCACTGCAACCTCTGCCTTCTGGGTTCAAACAATTCTCCTGCCTCAGCCTCCCGAGTAGCTGGGATTACAGGCACCCGCCACCATGCTGGCTAATTTTTGTATTTTTAGTAGAGATGAGTTTTGCCATGTTGGCCAGGCTGGTCTCGAACTCCTGACCTCAGGTGATCCCCCCATCTCGGCCTCCCAAAGTGCTGGGATTACAGACCTCAGCCACTGTGCCCAACCCAACCTGGACTCTTTTGTATGTGAGAGTTTGCTTCTTTTTTTCACGTGCCTTCTCTACTCCAGTTTTGTTCGATGACAAATTGAGGCCCAACATGATTTACTTGCCTGGATCCACCCAGCCTGTCAGTTAGATTCCCTGGTGCTGCTGCCGATTTAATGTCTCCTTAAAAGGATGCTTTAGAGAAAGCAAAATTATGTTGTTTTTCCCCTTTGGTTAAGAGATCAAACGCCCACCAAAAGCCCTTGGGTCAGTTTCTTAGTAGATAAAAATAATTTTTCGTCACTTTCCAAAAGCTGCTAACATGAAACTCTTCTGATGAATAATGTGGGTGTGTGTGTGTGTGTGTGTGCCTGCACGCCCCAAATTCCAGTGATATATCAGAGCCAGAAACTGGTATTTTAAATATGTTTATTTCCAACCACATTGGAAATCACACACACACACACACACACACACAAGCGTTATTGTACCCCCTTAATAACTATGACTGCAGAAGGATGTGACTCTACTTCAACACTTGTTGGCATTTTGTAGGCTCCAAATCTGATCATGTAGAACCACCTGGAATAGAGTTATTTTATTTCAGAACCACATACTTCGCTATCTCTGAGGTTGCCAATATAAAATGATTATTCTCTAATTGTTTTGAACTAACTCAAGACCTGGTTATCCTGGGGAGCACCCTTACAAATGATCTGAGAGCTAACAGACCTCTTGGAGCAGTGGAAGGAAACACTTCTGTGGCAATTGCTCTCCAAAGCCAGAGCATGAAAGATAAAAGGGCACCTCCCCTGCAGGGAGGCACATTAAGTCAATCTGTGATCCGCTGCCAACACCCTGACTGGAGTGGTTTCTATGCTCAGCTAATCATGACGTTTGTGAATTCTGAATCTTGTTCCAATTCATAATTAACTGTTAATTGACCCATATTTTATAACCCTCCAGCCATGGATTTACAAGTTGGATACAGGCACTACCAGACATTCACTGTTTTTTTTTTTACAAGTGTTTTAAATGACATCGATGAACATGCTTGATTCCTAAACTCTTCTTTACAGTATAATTTAAAAGTGTGTGAGTGAGAAATGACAGAGAGGAGGGAGACGGGGAGAAACGCCCCATGGAAAACCCACTCATTTACTTGTGAGTGTGGGAAACACTGTGTACCCAAGAACTCTTAATCACACAACAGACATGGCGTCTCTCAAAGAGAAGTGGGTGTAATTCCAAAATCTAATTCTGGCAGGCGCTCCTGACGAAATACTTTGTCTGGAGATGTCTTGAAGGCAGGCGGAGGTTTTCAGTCCTGGCTGCACATTAGAAGTCCCAGGGGAGCTTTTAAAAACTCCCATGTCCTCCCTGCATCCCAGACTAATTAATCAGGATCTCTGAGGATAGGACCAGACATCAGGTTTTGTAAACTTCCTTGGGGGTCTGGTGGGGTGGAGGTGGGGAGGTCCATCCTGTGGCCAAGGTTGAGGACCACTGCTTTTTTTTTTTGAGACTGAGTTTCGCTCTTGTTGCTCAAGCTGGAGTGCAATGACACGATCTCAGCTCACTGGAACCTCCGCCTCCCAGGTTCAAGCGATTCTCCTGCCTCAGCCTCCCGAGTAGCTGGGATTACAGGTTTGTGCTCCCATGACACCACATCCAGCTAATTTTTTTGTACTTTTAGTAGAGACAGGGTTTCACCGCGTTGGCCAGGCTGGTCTTGAACTCGTGACCTCAGGTGATTCACCCACCTCGGCCTCCCAAAGTGCTGGGATTACAGGTGTGAGCCATCGCGCCTGGCCAGACCACTGCTTTTTAAAAGACCTTTTTTAAAAAACCTTTTTAAAGGTTTGGGGTTTTTTGAGACAAGGTCTCACTCTGTCACCCAGGCTGGAGTGCAGTGGCAAAATCTCAGCTGACTGCAACCTCCACCTCCCAGGCTTAAGCGATTGTCCTGAAAAAGGCTGTTGGCTATTAACGCTTCCCCACAGCTATTGTATTCACTGTGGCATGCTTCTTACTGTGTGCTAGAACGGAAGATTTAAAGGATTATCTCATTTAATCCTCACAACCACCTGTGAGAGAGGTGTCATTATCCCTGTTTGGAGAGTGAGACGGGGGCTTAGCAAGCCCAGTAACCTGTCCAAGTCGCACATCTGCACAGGGTTAGCTGCCTCTAAAGCTCATGCTGTTAATCTCCATGGTACACAGTGTCCTCCTTCTCCATAGCAATCTTGCGGCTGCCTTGTTAACACCAAAGAAACTTGTGTCAGCTGGTTTGAAAATTTCTAGCTGGAGAGCTCTCCTTGGGCTGCCAAGAAGCCCAATTTCTAATTTGATTTTCTTTTAACTATGTCACATTCTTCATTCATTTGATGTATTCATCAAATATTTATTAAGCACCTGCTGTGTGCCTGGTATTCAGCAGTGACCCCAGACATCCAGAGTTCTTTTCCTCTTGCAGCTTATATTCTAGTTGGGAGAGAAAAACAATAAACACAAAATCAGTAAAGTCATTTCATATGATGGTAGGTGCCTGGGGAAGATAAGCCAGGGTCATAGGATTAAGCCTGGCAGGGGGAGGGTGCCGTTTTAGTTCAGAAGGGGCAGTGAGACCCGAACAATGCAAAGGACCCAGCCCATGGAGATCTAAGGCAGGAGGGTCCCAGGGACAGGAGCTTGCTAGGGCAAAGCTCCTGAGGCTGGACTGAGCTCAGCGTTCTAGGACAGGACTGGGCAGTGAGGAGCAGTGGAGGAGGCTAGCTGGGAGATGGCCTGGGGCCTCCTTCTTCCCTTGCCTTCTTCAAAAAATAAAACTAGCTGGGTGTGATGGCTCACACCTGTAATCCCTACAATTTGGGAAGGTGAGGTGAGTAGATTGCTTGAGTCCAGGAGTTCGAGACCAGCCTGGACAACATAGTGAGCACCGCCGCCCCCCCCCCACCACCATTTCTACCAAAAAAAAATCAAAAAAATTAGCCTGGTGGTGTGCGCCTGTGGTCGAAGCTACTCTGGAGGCTGAGGCGGGAGCACTGCTTGAACCTGGGAGGCGGAGGCTGCAGTGAGCCATGACTGTGCCACTGCACTCCACTCTGGATGACAAAGCAAGGCTCTCTCTCTCTCTAAATAAATAAATCTAAAACCTAACATCTTGGAGTGCAGTTGCACGATCACAGCTCACTGCAGTCTCAATCTCCTGGGCTCAATCGATCCTTCCTTTCAGCCTCCTGAGCAGCTGAGACAGGGTCCCACTATGTTGGACTGGCTGGTTTCGAACCACTGGGCTCAAGTAATTCTCCTGCCTCAGCCTCCCAAATTGCTAGGATTACAGGTGTGAGCCACCATGACTAGTCAGGGAGAATTTTTTTCCTCAGGGTGCTTTTTCTTTTTTATTTCCACAGGTTATTGGGGAGCAGGTGGTATTTAGCTACATAAGTAAGTTCTTCAGTGGTGATTTCTGAGATTTTGGTACACCCATCACTCAGTGTACACTACATCCAATTTGTAGTCTTTTATCTCTCACCCACTCCCCACTTTTCCCCCTGAGTTCCCAAAGTCTATTGTGTCATTCTTATGCCTTTGCATCCTCATAGCTTAGCTCTTACTTATGAGTGAGAACATATGATGTTTGATTTTCCATTCCTGAGTTACTTCACTTAGAATCATAGTCTCCAATTCCATCCAGGTTACTGCAAATGTCATTAATTCATTCCTTTTTAATGGCTGAGTAGTATTCCATCATATATCTATATATCTATATATATATATACACACACACATATATATATATCTCACATTTTCTTTATCCGCTCATTGATTTTCATGTAGTTCTAATCATAGAATTCATACATTCTTTCCATCACTTTTCACGTCACATTTTCTATGTTGTTATACTGTCTTCATTGGTACTTAAATAATATTCCATCAAGTAGTACAATCATTTATTTCACTAGTCCCCTAACTTTAGACATTTTGGTTGTTTTTGAAACTTAATCATGTAAATAACACCGTGATAACATTGTTTATGTAAATACATATTTTGGATTATCTCCTTAGGCTGGATTCCCAGAAGTCACATGAGTAGGTCAAAGAGTATGAGCGTCATTTTCATGGCTCTTATTTTATTACCTTTTAATTTACACTTGCCTCAGGATTGCTGGCTTTCTACCTTATGGTCACCAGAGTTACTCTCTCAGTCCAAATTCGTTACTTTCCCAAACTGGAAAGGCCATAACTCAATGTCATATATGTAGTAAAGGTGATCATAACCTTCCCCAGAATTTTCCAAGCCAGTGATCTCTAAAGTGGCCTTTGGCTGTTAAAATCTGAATTCAAATGTCTCATGAGACTCAGTATTGTAGAATTTAAGCTGCTTAACTTGCAATGTTGTTTAGACACCACTTAATACTTTATTACAAATGACTTGTCAATGCCTTTCACTTATGGACTTTGTCCTACTCACATGCCTCCTGCTAATACAATGAGGCCACGGATGCTCGGTGGCTCACACCTGTAATCCCAGCACTTTGGGAAGCTGAGGTGGGTGGATCACCTGAGGTCAGGAGTTCGAGACCAACCTGACCAACATGGTGAACCCCAGTCTCTACTAAAAGTAGTACAAAATTAGCTGGGTGTGGTGGTGGGCGCCTGTAATCCCAGCTACTCCAAGGCTGAGGCAGGAGAATCGCTTGAACCTGGGAGGCAGAGGTTGCAGTGAGTCAAGATCGCTCCATTGCACTCCAGCCTGGGCAACAAGAGTGAAACTCCGTCTCAAAAAAAAAAAAAAAAAAAAGAAAGATTCGATAGAAAAGCTGCCCTTCCTCTGGGGTGGGAGCATGCTCTTCATGCTGAAGCTCAGCTGAAAAGCCTCCTGCTGGGTTCTCTGCCTCTTTTCATCCCAGTGCACACACCCCAGGGTGTTGACTCCACTTCAAACGGAGCCATGGGTGAAGAAAACATAGATAAAGGCACAGAGCTGATAAGGAGGTTGTAAATTCAAAAAGTAAGATTTCTGGCACTATCAACTATCACTTGTTTTCAAATATGCATATGGAGTGGATATTTCAGTTTTCATATCTGTGTTGTTTTTTAAAAATAGACCTTTCAAAGAACTGTGCAGTTTTTTACACCCTGCCATGCTGTGTTTGGTGTTAAACTGTCAGGGCTGACGGGTAACTTGGAAGGGGCAAGGGTGGAGGTACATGCAAGTGTGAGCTGGTTACTCACGGGCACTGCGGAGTCTGGCCCCCACTGAACCCTTGTGCCCCAGAGAGAGTTCCATCAGCTGGAGCCCTTATTCTGGCCAGCAGTGTCATCAGTGGCCGGCTTTAAAAACTCTTACTCTTTCCAGCAAAGCAACCCATCTTTGGCTATAGAAAATAACACAGCCAGGTGCAGTGACTCATGCCTGTGATCCCAGCACTTTGGGAGGCCAAGGTGGGCAGATCACTTGAGTCCAGGAATTCAAGACCAGCCTGGCAACATGGTGAAACCTCATGTCTACACACACAAAAAAAAGATTAGCCAGGTTTGGTGGTACATGCCTGTAGTTCCAGGTACATGGGAGGCTGAGGTGGGAGGATCACTTGAGCCCAGAAGGCAGATGGTGCAGTGAGCCGAGATCATGCCACTGCACTCCAGCCTGGGCGACAGAGGGACACCCTTTCTCAAAAAAATAAAAAAGAGTAACACATTATTAGAAATGAGTATTCTGAAACAGTCTTCCATATGATGCTTTTGACAATTCAGCAGGAAAATAAATGATGTAAGAAATGAATACAGATGATAGGCTTCTTGTTGACCTGTGGACCATATTGTTTCTCCTGCAGAGATCAGCAAGGATAACTCCTGCAAAGAAAACTGTACTTGTTCCTCCTGCTTGCTCCGGGCCCCCACCATCAGTGACTTGCTCAATGATCAGGACCTCTTAGATGTGATCAGGATAAAGCTGGATCCATGTCACCCAACGGTGAAAAACTGGAGGAATTTTGCAAGCAAATGGGGGATGCCCTATGATGAATTGTGCTTCCTGGAGCAGAGGCCACAGAGCCCCACCTTGGAGTTCTTGCTCCGGAACAGTCAGAGGACGGTGGGCCAGCTGATGGAGCTCTGCAGGCTCTATCACAGGGCCGATGTGGAGAAGGTTCTGCGCAGGTGGGTGGACGAGGAGTGGCCCAAGCGGGAGCGTGGAGACCATTCCAGGCACTTCTAGAGAGCTTCTTCTTCCCTCATTGGCCTCTTTGGACATTGGAACAACCACGAGTCAAGATGGAATGTAAATCAGTTCTTTTGGAAGAGTTTAGGATCAGGACGTGGAACAGTGGACATTGGTTTTCCCCAAAGTTGGCGGTTTTGTGGAGGGGTAGCTTGTTCAGTGGTGGATCTCTGTTTGTTTTTGCACATCTCTTTTAATTTAATATTTGAATCTGGAATTAGGAAAATATATTTTCTAGTCTCCTGTAAGGGCCAAAGTCCTACAATCAGAATGGATTCATGCCATGATGAAAATAAAATGATCCTCCCCCTGAAATACGGCTAAAGATTTAAATAGGTCCTGAGACTGAGAGCCCCAGACATATACACGGTCCTGAGAGCCCCAGACATATACACGGCATTACATGTAACATCCCTCCTGATCAGTGCCATTCCCACAGTTTCAAAGAAGACAGCAATGAGGAATGCTCACCTTGGTGTCTGCAACACCCTCTGCTTCTCTCCTAGGCGACAAGACCCAGAAACTAGAAATTCACCATGTCTATTCTCAAGATCCATGCCAGGGAGATCTTTGACTCTCGCGGGAATCCCACTGTTGAGGTTGATCTCTTCACCACAAAAGGTCTCTTCAGAGCTGCTGTGCCCAGTGGTGCTTCAACTGGTATCTGGGAGGCCCTAGCGCTCTGGGACAATGCTAAGACTCGCTGTAAGGGGAAGGGTGTCTCAAAGGCTGTTGAGCACATCAATAAAACTATTGCACCTGCCCTGGTTAGCAAGAAACGGAACATCACAGAACAAGAGAAGACTGACTAACTGATGATAGAGATGGATGGAACAGAAAATAAATCTAAGCTTGGTGTGAATGCCATTTTGGGGGCGTCCCTCGCCATCTGCAAAGCTGGTGCTGTTGAGAAGGGAGTTCCCCGGTACCGCAACATCGCCAACTTGACTGGCACTTCCGAAGTCATCCTGCCAGTTCTGGCATTCAGTGTCATCAATGGCGGTTCCATGCTGGCAACAAACTGGCCATGCAGGAGTCCATGATCCTCCCAGTGGGTGCCGCAAACTTCAGGGAAGCCATGCACGCTAGAGTGGAGGTTACCGCAACCTGAAGAACGTCATCAAGGAGAAATATGGGAAAGACACCAACGCGGGGGATGAAGGCGGGTTTGCTCCCAATGTCCTGAAGAATAAAGAAGGCCTGGAACTGCTGAAGCCTGCGATTGGGAAAGCTGGCTGCGCTGACAAGGTTGTCATCAGCCTGGACATGGTGGCCTCCAAGTTCTTCAGGTCTGGGAAGTATGACCTGTACTTCAAGTCTCCCGGTGACCCCAGCAGGTACATCTCATCTGACCACCTGGCTGATCTGTACAAGTCCTTCATCAAGGACTACCCAGTGGTGTCTATTGAAGATCCCTTTAACCAGGATGACTGGAGAGCTTGGCAGAAGTTTGTGGCCAGTGCAGGAATCCAGGTAGTGGGGGACGATCTCACAGCAACCAACCCAAAGAGGATAGCCAAGGCCATGAATGACGAGTCGTCCCACTGACTCCTGCTCAACGTGAACTAGATTGGCTCCATGACTGAGTCCCCTTAGGGGTACAAGCTGGCCCAGGTCAATGGCTGGGGTGTCGTGGTGTCTCACTGTTCTGGGGAGACTGAAGATACCTTCATCATCGACCTGGTGGTGGGGCTGTGCACTGGGCAGATCAAGACTGGTGCCCCTTGCCAATCTGAGTGCTTCGCCAAGTACAACCAGCCCCTCGGAACTGAAGTGGAGCTGGGCAGCAAGGCTAAGTTTGCTGGCAGGAGCTTCAGAAACCCCCTGGCCAAGTAAGCAGTGGGCAGGCCAGCCCTTCAGTCGCCTGTTGGCTAATTAGGCTCCTCCCCTCGTGTCAGCTCGGGCAGCTCCAGGCCCCCCGACCAACACTTGCAGGGGCCCTTGCTATTAGCTCCCCTCGCCCACCACCGTGGAGTTTGCACCGCTTCCTTAGAACTTCTGCAGAAGCCAGGCTCCCTGCAGCCCTCTTGGCAGCCCTAGCTTTACAGTCATGTAATTGGCCCAAATCGTTGTTTTTCTCGCCTCGCTTTCCACCAAGTGTCTGGAGCAGTGTGAGCCTCCAGGGTCACATCCAGGGTGACCACAGGCAAGATCCCCAGTGGTTTTGTGCTCAAAATAAAAGGTATCAGTGACCCATGAGAATACTGTTTTGTGTGGCCGTGTGTATTTGCGACAGTCTGGGTCTTGTCCTTAAGTTTTCAGGGGGCCTGGCAGTCAGGTTTTGGCCTTTGAGAACTCCGTTGAGAATATTTTCCTGGGTCCTTGGGAAGGGAACTTGAGGCAAATGCAAGAAAGGAGACGTGCGCTGTCCCTCCAAGGTAGTGGGGTCACAACAGGGAGTCTAAGCTGGGAGGCAGAGTGAGACTTTGTTTGGACAACTCATTTGGAAGAAAATTCAAATGCAGGCCTATGTGTTGATCATCTTAAAGATGGTAGCTGTTGGGTTACGTAACCATACTGTTCGGGCCAGGAGGACTCCATGGTAATGTGACCATCCTGGGAAGCACTAGGATGTGGGTCTCTTCCTGGGGAAAGCAAGTAAAAGAAGGATTAAAAGGCAACTCTGGGCAGGAAGGTAGAAGGGCATCGGGAAGACCTCGGGACCCCAATTAAATTAATGAGTTGCATTCCTTGGTTTCTCAAGCGTCAGGTTTCATGTGCGCAGTAGCTGCCATTTGTAGCTGATGCCCACTGCATCGGATTATGCAGATAGAAAACTTGAATGTTGCAGAAAGTACTGTTCTAGGGTAATGCTAAATACAGGTGTGAGGAATACATTTATTTAAAAGTGAGATAGGCCACACCTATAATCCCAGCACTTTGGGAGGCCAGGGTGGGCAGATCACCTGAGGTCAGAAGATCAAGACCAGCCTAGCCAATATGGCAAAACCCTGCCTTTACTAAAAATATAAAAATTATCTGGGCGTGGTGACATGCACCTGTAATCCCAGCTACTCAGGAGGCTGAGGCATGAGAATGGCTTAAACCCGAGATACGGAGGTTGAAGTGAGCCAAGATCATGCCACTACCCTTGGCAACAAAGCAACACCCCGTCTCAAATAAAAATAATAAAAGTGAGAGATGAAAAGCTGGTTGCCATCTGCCCCTTGAAGAGGTCTCATTCTATTTGATTTTCTCCCTAAAATCAGTATCTTGAGCTGTGCTTTCCAGTACACAGTCAGGGAGCTGGGGAGCCCTCTTGTGGACACTCTTGTTCATTGTTTATCTCAGGATTTAACCTGAGAAGCAGAACCAGTAAGAAGGAAAGGTACGGATATTAATTGGTGGCCAGGCACAGTGGTTCATCATGCCTGTAAACCCAACACAGGCTGAGGCCGGAGGATTGCTTGAGCTCAGGAGTTAAAGACAGACGTGTGCAACATGGCAAGACCCTGTCTCTACGAAAACCAACAAAAGGTAGCCGGGCGTGGTGGCACACCTATGGTCCCAGCTACTCAGAAGGCTGAGGCCGGAGGATTGCTTGAGCCCAGGAGATCAAGGCTGCCGTGAGCCAAGGTCACACCACTGCATTCCAGCCTGGGTGACAGAGTGAGACCCTTTCTCAAAAATAATAACAGGATTCTGTGATTGTGGGGCCTGAGTAAGCACATCTGAAATTCACAGGGCTGCCAGTGGGACAGGATGACAGCGAGCAGCAGGCTGGAACTCCAGGGGCCTGAGTGAAGCTACCATTCACGGGAAATTTCTTTAGAAACCGTGGCTTTTAGGACCACCTCACTGGCCGGGCACGGTGGTTCACACCTGTAATCTCAGTACTTCCTCAGAAGCCGAAGTGGGTGGATCACCTGAGGTCAGGAGTTTGTGACCAGCCTGACCAAGATGACAAAACCCAGTCTCTACTAAAAACACCAAAAAATTAGCTGGGAGTGGTGGTATGTACCTGTAATCCCAGCTACGCGGGAGGCTGAGATAAGAGAATTTTTGAAGCCAGGAGGCAGAGGTTGGAGCACCACTCTATTCCAGCCTGGGTGATGAAGTGAGACTGTTTTTTTGTTTTTGTTTTTGTTTTTTTGAGAGTCTCACTCTCTCCCAGGCTGGAGTGCAGTGGCACAATCTTGGCTCACTGCAACCTCTGCCTCCCAGGGTTCAAGTGATTCTCCTGTCTCAGCCACCCAAGTAGCTGGGACTACAAGCATGTGCCACCACGCCTGGCTAATTTTTGTATTTTTTGTAGAGACGGTTTCACCATGTTGGTCAGGCTGGTCTTGACCTCCTGACCTCATGATCCGCCTGCCTTAGCCTCCCAAAGTGCTGAGATTAGAGGCATAAGCCACCATGCCCAGCTGAGACTGTCTTAAAAAAAATAAACCATCTCGCTTATGGGCTTGGACAGAACTAGAGTATCTGAGATAATTCCTTAACATCTACTTATTAGTAGCTTTAATTACCTCTGCAAAATAGCTTCACAGTAATACCTAGATTAATATTTGATTGAATAACTGGGAACTCAAGTCAAGTTGACATACTACAAAGTCATTGTGGTTCAGCCCTGTGAGCTCTGCACCCACACACATTTGCTTAAACTAAACTTCATCTCCAGGTGACGGCATTAGCAAAGTCATTCTTCTACCTAACAATGCAGTCATCCCACATAAAACTCCAAACACTAACCCTTTCCAGGATTTAATGACCGCCAGCTGTCTGCGCACTGACTCTGGGGAAATTAAATCACTGAATGGCGTCTGACAGTTACTGGAGTGTTCTACATCTTGTTTATCTCAACTCGAAGGCAGCAAGTTAACATTAGTATTTTTCAGTTTGGTTTAATATCAGCATTCCCTGACTTGAGGTAAACCTCATGTATCACTCTTGAGGTTAGATGGCAAACACAGGTAGGTGGGATCCCTTCCAGTCGGCACCACCCCAAAAGGCGGCTGATGGACTGGGGTGGAGGCGTTTCCATTGCAGGCTGGACTGAGCGGTTTACCACACTGACCCTGGAGACACAGAGGCCCCAAATAAGGAAAGCTGACTGACCAAACTTCCTGACCCAGCAGAAATGAAGCACATTCCTGACATTGACTGGCACATGCCAGCCGAGCAGAAGTGCAGACCTCTGGGGCCTTTCCTGGGGAGCCTGTCAGGCACGACAGCCAACATGCAGGCCAAGTTTCAAGAAACCATTCTCAGTGAAACGTTTAAGATAGGCCTGGGGTTAGCCCGGGCAACAGCGAGCCCCCGCCTCTGAAAAAAAAAAAAAACTATATATATATATATATATATATATATATAAAATATATATTTTTTATTTTTATTACCTTTTTTCTAAGATAGTATCACTCTCGCCCAGGCTGGAGTGCAGTGGTGCGACCTCAGCTCACTACAACCTCCACCTCCCGGGTTCAAGTGATTCCCAAGCCTTAGCCTCCACCAGAGTAGCGGGGATTACAGGTATGTACTACCAGGCCAGTTCATTTTTGTTTGTTTTTCTAATTTGAGATGGAATTTCGCTCTTGTTGCCCAGGCTGGAGTGCAATGGCGCAATCTTGGCTCACCACAACCTCCACTTCCTGGGTTCGAGCAATTCTGCCTCCCAAGCAGCTGAGATTACAGGGATGCACCATCACGCCCAGCTAATTTTGTATTTTTAGTAGAGACAGGGTTTCTCCATGTTGGCCAGGCTGGTCTCCAACTCCTGATTTCAGGTGATCCGCCCACCTTGGCCTCCCAAAGTGCTGGGATACAGGAGTGAGCCACTGTGCCTGGCCGAAAAAAAAAAAGTAAAAAATTAGCTGGGCATGGTGACATGGCCCCTGTAGTCTCAGCTACTCAGGAGGCTGAGGTGGAGAGATCACTTGAGCCCAAGAGTTGGAGGTGGGAGTGAGCCGTGATACTTCAGCCTGGGCAGCGAAGCGAGACCCTGTCTTCAAAAGAAAGGTAAATTAAAAGTTTCAAGCAATGATTCCGAAACTTGGCCCCATTAGAATCACCTGGGAGGCTTCTAAAGCTCCTCTATCAGGACTCACCCCAGGTTAGTTAATTCAGAACCTCAGGGTAGAACCCAAAACATCAGCATGTTTTAAAGAACCCCCAGCTGACTCCAGTGTGTAGCCAGACGAGAACCACTGGTGTAACAAGAAATGGGCTTCAGAGGTGGGGACGGCCAGGCGGGGCGAGGATGCCACGCTTTCAAGGACACCATGGGAGGCAGCCAGGCTTTCCCTGAAAAGCCCGAAGTCCTGGTAATTTTCATTTTAGTGAGTGCAGCCGAGGCAGGAAGGTGGCCTCTGAATGCCACCAACACAGTCCACAGAGCTGTGCCATGTCGTGGGGTGGGGGCTGTGCTAGGAGCCTGCTTCTTGGGAGTGTGTTCCATGCTGAGGCCTGTAGGTGCAGCCACATCGGCTCTCCCCGACAGCGGGTTCCCAGGCAGCAGTGTCGGAGAACACAGAGCCAAGCTGTGTGACTCTGGATTCTGGCTTTGCCCTAACAACTGTGCTTCAGTTTCGCCATCCATAAAAGGGGGCCAACAACACAATGGTACGACCACTCAGGTGAGCACATAGTGCTATAAAGTACAAAAATTAGCCAGACATGGTGGTGTGTGCCTGTAATCCCAGCTATTTGGGAGGCTGAGGCAGGAGAATCGCTTGAAACCAGGAGGCGGTGGTTGCAGTGAGCCAAAAATTCATGCGACTGCACTCCAGCTTGGGCGACAGAGTGAGACTTCATCTCAAAAAAGACAAAAAAAAATAAAAAAAAAACAGGAGGCCAGGCATGGTGGCTCACTCCTGTAATCCCAGCACTTTGGGAGGCTGAGGCAGGTGGATCACCTAAGGTCAGGAGTTCAAGACCAGCCTGACTCATATGGTGAAACCCTGTCTCTACTAAAAATATGAAAATTAGCCAGGTGTGGTGGTGTGGAACTGTAGTCCCAGCTACTCAGGAGGCTGAGACAGGAGAATTGCTTGAACCCGGGAGGCATAGGCTGCAGTGAGCTGAGATCACGCCACTGCACTCCAGCCTGGGTGACAGTGAGACGCCATCTCAAAAAAAAAAAAAAAAACTGTCAGATTCATGAGAACTCACTCTTATGAGAACGGCACAGGGGAAACCAGCCCATGAGTCAGTTTCCTCCACCTGGTCTCTCCCTTGCCATGTGGGGATTGTGGGGATTATGGGGATTACAGTTCAAGATGAGATTTGGGTGGGGATTATTGGGATTACAGTTCAAGATGAGATTTGGGTGGGGACATGAAGCCTGACCATGTCAGTGTGATATATTTTAACAAATACACCTGGGTAACCAGAATATTTCCAGCACTTCCAGAAGTTCCTTGGGTCCCTTCCCAACCTCCACCCTATCCCTTCCCCAGGCAGCCTACTGTGTGTGTGTTTTAACTAATTGCCAATATCTTTTTTTAAAAAAACTGATTTCATGTAAAAATGTCAGTTTCTAGGTTCTTTTTTTTCCCCTGTGTCACCCAGACTGAGTGCAGTGGTGTGATCAGGAGTCACTGCATCCTCCACCTCCTGGGCTCAAGTGATCCTCCCACCTCAGCCTCCTGAGTAGCTGTGACTACAGGCACATGCCACCATGCCTGGCTAATTTTATTTTATTTATTATTATTATTTTTTTTTAAAAAAGATGGGGTTTCACCATGATGGCCAGGCTGGTCTTGAACTCCTGACCTCAAGTGATTCACCCACCTCGGCCTCCCAAAGTGCCAGGATTACAGGCATGAGCCACCGCGCCTGGCCAATTTTAAAACTTTGTAGAGATGAGGTCTTGCTAAAGTACCCAGGCTGGTTGGAGAATCCTGGGCTTACGCGATCCTCCTGCCTTCCAAAGTGCGGGGATTACAGGCATAAGCCACCATGCTTGGCCTTAGTCTCTGAGTTCTGAGGGATTGGAAAATGGACCCCACTGGGCCTGCATTCCCGGAAGGCAACAGTTGGTCACCCCCTTAGGCAGCCGAGGTCCCTCCCGCCTGCTTCTCTTCCCTTCCTACCCAGACTCCAAGGCTTTTGGGTCTGCAGCCCTCATCCCTGGTCTCTTGTGCAGGTTGCTGGCTTCCCAGTTCTTGCCTTTTGTGTAAAACTCCTATATGCCCAGGTACTCATGAGTTCAGGGCTTCCGAGGTTCCCCCGCCTTTGACAGCTGGTCTCCCAGTGCTTCAAGGATCAGGGACTCCCCCGACTACCTTGAACTCTTTGGTTCATCCAGACACAGCACGGGGGGCAGGCATCACATCACCATCATCAGATTCAGCTCTAACAGCCCAGCCTGGCCAGGGGCACTGCAGCTTCTTCCCAACGGTCTTGCTGCAATGTACAAGGACTGGGTCATCGGGGCTGCTGTCCGCCGGGACCAGGGGTGATAGCAGACTCATCTGCATATGTGACCTAAGACAGTAATTAAACCCAGGCACCCCAGGGCTGAGAAGTAAGCACATTAATTCAGGAGCAATCAAAAACCCTCCGTTGTCACCCAGGCACAGCCACCATTTCTGAGACTGTCGCTAACTGAAGACAGTTACCTCTAGGCTGTCTCCTGGCCACCTGACTGCCATCATGGCAGCACTTGTTTAAGGAAGGACCACAACTCTGCCACCATCAGCCTTTTGCCAGGTCCCTGATGCGCTTATGGAAAGGTTACTGGGCAAGGTGATGTCCTCGTTTTTTTTCTTAATTGTAGCAAAATAAAGATAATGAGATTTATCATTTTAACTTTTTTTTTTCTTTTTAAGATGGAGTCTCGCTCTGTTGCCCAGGCTGGAGTGCAGTGGCGCGATCACCTGGCTAATTTTTAAATTTTTTTTTTTGAGACAGAGTTTTGTTTTTGTACCCCAGGCTAGAGTGCAATTGCACAATCTCAGCTCACTGCAAACTCTGCCTCCTGGGTTCAAGCGATTCTCCTGCCTCAGCCTCCCAAGTAGCTGGGACTGCAGACATTCACCACCATGCCAGCTAATTTTGTATTTTAAATAGAGACAGGGTTTCTCCATGGTCTCAAACACCCAACCTCAGGTGATCTGCTCGCCTCAGCCTCCCAAAGTGCTGGGATTACAGGCGTGAGCCACCGCGCCTGGCCAACTTTTTAATATTTTGTAGAGACAGGGTCTCCCTATGTTGCACAGACTGTTCTCGAACTCCTGGGCTCAGAGGATCCCCCGACCTTGGCCTCCCAAGGCGCTGGGATTATAGGCATGAGCCACCGCACCTGGCCTGCTTTCAGTTCTTTTGAGGATTGGAAAATGGACAGCCGATGAGTAGAGTTTGTTGCATCTTCTGAGGAGTCTATGTTTAACATTCTGAGGAACCACTACCCTGCTTTCCACAGCAGCTGCACCGTTTGACATCCCCACGAGTAATATAGGAGGGTCCAGTGTCCTCACATTCTCATTACTTGCTATTTTGCATGTTTAAATTATGGCCATCCTAGCAGGTGTGAAGTGGTACCCTGTTAAAAAGAAGACCTTGGAGCTCTTTGGCTTTGACTGTGGCTCTGGCCACAGTGCTGAGAGGTCTTGACCTCTGCAGAGTCTAAGTGCGTCTGCTGGTTAGCGGATTCCCAGACTATTAGGATGCTGTTGCTTTGAGAAACACTTTCAAGGGAAAGGGGTGCTGCCATCTCCCCAGAACGCTCACACACACACATACACTCCAGCCCTTCCCAGCCAGTGCTCTACCCTCGAAGCCCAATTTGCTTTCTGCAAGGTACTTAACATCACCTGGAATGTTACATAGCTGCTGCTTATTTATTCTTCCTTAATTACACTGTGAGCTCCATTAGACTTTGGGTTGCTGACTGCAGTGAATCCTGCATCGAGAAAAGTGCCTGGTACACGGTAGGTGCCCCAGGCATAAATGAGCCCCACGGTTCACACCGCAAGGTCTTCTGTGCCTCACATAAGGCACACAGCAACCTACCGGGAGGACCTCTGAGTTCTGACGTTTTGGTGCTCAAGATGAAGAGGAGGCCGGGCATGATGGCTCACGCCTGTAATCCTGACAGTTTAGGAGGCCAAGGCTGGAGGATGCCTTGAGCCCAGGAGTTTTAGGCTGCAGAGAGCTATGATACCACCGAACTGCAGCCTGGGTGACAGAGACTCTGCCAGGAAAAGATAGGAATGGTGGAAGGGAAGGAGGAAGGGAGGGAGGGAGGGAGGGAAAGGAAGTAAGGAAGGAAGTTTTTGTCTTTGTTTTTTGAGATGGAGTTTCACTCGGTCACCAAAGGAAGGCAGGAAAGAAGGGAGGGAGGGAGAGAGGGAGGCAGGGAGGCAGGGAGGGAAGGAAGGAGGGAGGGGAAGGAAGTAAGGAAGGAAGATTTTGTTTTTGTTTTTTGAGATGGAGTTTCACTGTCATGGAAGGAAGGAAGGAAGGGTTTGTTTGTGTGTTCATCTGTTTTTTGAAATGGAGTTTCACTCTGTCACCCAGGCTGGAGTGCAGTGGTAATCATAGCTCACTGCAGCCTTAAATTCCTGGGGTAAAGGCATTCTCAAGCCTCAGCCTCCAGAGTAGCTGGGATTATTGGCACATGTCACCACACCCAGCTAATTTTTGTATTTTTAGTAGAGACAGGGTTTTACCATGTTGACCAGGATGGTCTCAAACTCCTGATCTCAGGTGATCCTCCTGCCTTGGCAGGAGGTGCTAGGATCATAGGAGTGAGACACCACACCTGGCTAAGGGAAGTCTTTTTTTTTTTTTTTTTTTTTTTAGGTGGAGTCTTGCTCTGCTGCCCAGGCTGGAGTGCAATGGCACAATCTCAGCTCACCGCAACCTCTGCCTCCCGGGTTCAAGCGATTCTCCTGCCTCAGCCTCCTGAGTAGCTGGGATTACAGGCACGTGCCACCAAGCCCAGTTAATTTCTGTATTTTTAGTAGAGATGGGGTTTCACTGTGTTGGCAAAGGTGTTCTCAAACTCCTGACCTCGTGATCCACCTGCCTCAGCCTCCCAAAGTGCTGGGATTACAAGTATGAGCCACCGCGCCTGATCAGGAAGTCTTTTTTTTTTAAAAAAAATTGTGGTCAGGTGGGGTGGCTCACATCTGTAATCCCAGCACTTTGGGAGGCCGAAGTGGGCAGATCAGTTGTGGTCAGGGGTTCAAGACGAGCCTGGCCAACATGATGAAACTTTGTCTCTACCAAAAATCCAAAAGTAATTAGCTGGGTGTGGTGGTGTGTGCCTCCAGTCCCAGCTACTTGGGAGGCCCAAGCAGGAGAATCACTTGAACCTGGGTGGCGGAGGTTGCAGTGAGCTGAGATCACACCACTGCACTCCAGCCTGGGTGACAAGAGCAAAATTCCATCTCAAAAAGAAAAAAAGTGGCCGGGCGGGGTGGCTCACACCTGTAATCCCAGCACTTTGGGAGGCTGAGAGGGGAGGATCACCTGAAGTTTGGAGTTCCAGACCAGCCTGACCAACATAGAGAAACCCCATCTCTCCTAAAAATACAAAAGTAGCTGGGCATGGTAATCCCAGCTACTCGGGAGGCTGAGGCAGGAGAATCACTTGAACCCGGGAGGCGGAGGTTGTGGTGAGCTGAGACCGCACCACTGCACTCCAGCCTGGGCAACAAGAGTGAAACTCTGTCTCAAAAAATATGTATATAACATAAAATCCACCGTTTTAGCCAGGTGCAGAGCTTTCACCTGTACTCCCAGCTACTTGGGAGGACAAGGCCGGAGGACTGCTTCAGCCCAGGAGGTTGAGGCTGCCGTGAGCTATGATTGTGCAACTACAGTCCAGCCTGGGTGACAGAGTGAGACCCCGTCTCTTAAAAACAAAACAAAACAACAACAACAACAACAACAAACCACACCATTTTAACCATTTTTTTTTTGAAGGTCTGAGATGTAAACATTTTATTTTTTTGTTTTTTGAGACAGTCTTGCTCCCTTGCCCAGGCTGGAGTTATACTCACTGCAGCCTCCACTTTCTGGGCTTAAGTGCTTTTCCCACCTCAGCCATGAGTAGCGGGGACTACAGGGGCGCCACTCCACCACCTGCTGCTTTGCTGTTGTTGTTTTGAGACAGGGTCTCACTCCGTTGCCCAGGCCGGAGTGCAGTGGCTTGACGAGGGCTCACTGCAGCCTTGACTTCCCAGGTTCAAGCAATCCTCCACCCCAGCCTCCCAAGCAGCTGGGATTACAGGCATGCACCACCACACCCGGCTAAGTTTTTTACGTTTTATAGAGGTGGGGTTTCACCATTTGCTCAGGCTGGTCTAGAACTCCTGGCCTCAGGTGATCCACCTACCTCGGCCTCCCAAAGTGCTGGGATTACAGGTGTGAGCTACTGCACTCGGCCCTTTGCCAATTTTTTAATTGAGTTGCTTTTGTTTTTTTTTTTTGTTGAGTTGTAGAATTCTATCAGATACATGATTTGCAAACATTTTCTCCCATTCTGTAGGTTGTCTTTTCACTTTCTTGATAGTGTCTTATTTTTTATTTTTATTATTTATTTATTTATTTATTTTGAGACAAGTCTCACTCTGTCACTCAGCTGGAGTGCAATGGCATGTGATCTCGGCTCACTACAGCCTCCGCCTCCTGGGTTCCAGTGATTCTCCAGCCTCAGCCTCCCAAGTAGCTGAGATGACATTTATACTTTTTGAGACAGGTTCTTGCTCTGTTGCCCAGGCTGGAGTACAGTGGTACAGTCATAGCTCACTGCAACCTTAACCTCCTGGGCTCAAATGATCCTCTCACTCAGCCTCCCAAGTAGCTGGGACTACAGGTGCATGCCATCACATCCAGCTAATTTTTCAAGATTTTTCTGTAGAGACGAGGACTGACTGTGTTGCCCAGGCTAGTCTTGAGCTCTTGAGCTCAAGCCATCTTCCTGCCTTGGCCTCTCAAGGTGCTAGGATTACAGGCATGAGCCACAGTGCCACCCAACAGTGTCCTTCGTTGCACGAGGGTGTGTACTCTTGATGAGGTTCGCCTTGTCCATTTTGTTGTTGTTGCCTGTGCTTTTGGTCTCGTATTTAAGAAACTATTCCAAGCTCCAGAAAGTTTGCACTTATGATTCCTTCTAAGAGTCTAATAGTTTTAGCTTTTACGTTTAGGTCTATGAGCCATTTGAGGTCATTATTATTATACAAGATTGCATGTGACATCCAGTCACCTCAGCACTGTTAGTTGAAAAATGTCTTTTTTGGCCTGGCACTGTGGCTCAAGCCTGTAATCCCAGCACTTTGGGAGGCCAGGCGGGTGGATCACCTGATGTCAGGAGTTCGAGACCACCCTGACCAACATGGAGAAATCCCATCTCTACTAAAAAAAAAAAAATTGCCGGGTTTGGTGGTACATGTCTGTAATCCCAGCAACTCAGGAGGCTGAGGCAGGAGAATCACTTGAATCTGGGAGGCGGAGGGTGCGGTGAGCCGAGATTGCGCCATTGCACTCCAGCCTGGGCAACAAGAGTGAAACTCCATCTCAAAAAAAAAAAAGTCTTTTAAAAAAAAATCTAAGTCTTGTGGGTGAGGTGGCTCACACCTGTAATCCCAGCACTTCGGGAGGCTGAGGTGGATGGAGCACAAGGTCAGGGGTTCGAGGCTAGCCTGGCCAACATGGTGAAACCCCCACCTCTACTTAAAAAAAATACAAAAATTGGCGGGGCATGATGGCATGTGCCTGTAATCTTGGCTACTGGGGAAGCTGAGGCAGGAGAATCTCACTTGAACCTGGGAGGCGGAGGTTGCAGTGAGCCGAGATAGTGCCATTGCACTCCAGCCTGGGCGACACAGTGAGACTCTGTCTCAAAAAAAAACCAAAAGCAAAAAAGACTGTTGAAAGGTGGTGTTTTCAGACAGCGTGCTCAGAGGTCGTGGCCACGCCCAGTCCACACCCCATCCCCAGCTGTCGTTCTTATTATTAAGAAAGAGCATCTCGGGCTAGTCAGCACTGTCTCAACTGTCGCCTTCATTGAGTTTGTGCCAGGTAGGCGGGGACTGGCACAACTGAAGCTCCAGGTCGGCCAGGACTGCTGGCGGTGACTCCTGGCCAGAACATACAATGCCTGAGGGCCATGGGGCTGGAGAGGAGCCTTTCTATACAGGGAGGGGGGCATCCTTCCCCCAAACTTTTGCAGATGCAGCTCAGCTTTCCCTGGCATGAGAGCAGGGCACCCCTGCGCCCACCTGTTAGGGATGGGGTGAGACACAATATGTAAGGAGCCCTGGTCAGGGCCCTCATCGTGGCTACTCTTTTCTTTCTTCCTTCCTTCCTTTTTTTCCTTTCTTTTTCTTTCTTTCCCTCCCTCCTCTCCTTTCTCTCTCTCTCTCTTTCCCTCTTCTGCGTATAAAAGGCAGGTCACAGCGACTCAACTGCGCAGAAGGTCAGCTGGTGGTTCGGGTCTAGGTGCGCCCAGGAGCTTCCTTCGGCCGCCAGGGGGCGCAGTGAGGCTGCCTCCAGACCTTGGGCCTCCTGGCCTCCCCTGGCTGCTGGCTCTGCTCACTGCCCAGCTGGGCTGGCTGCCACCCCAGCCCTTCCTTCTCTCCAGCCCCATCTGGCTGGCACAGGTTTGCTTTTGCAAGTGGACCGTACCTTGCAGCTCACAGGGACTCAGAGCCAGGGTGAAGTCAGCCCAGAGCTCTGAGCAAAGCTCAGCGAGATGAATGGAGCTGTCACTGGATAAAGGGAGATTCCTGGACAGTACGTCTAGTCAACACTGTCTCCTGTGTCACCGCAGGTGCTGGGGAGAGGCACAGCAGAGGCCATGGGACCTGGTCAAAGCGAGACTTCTTCCTTGGCCCACTTTGATTTCTTTTGTTGTTGTCGTTGTTGAAATGGAGTCTCAATTTGTCGCCCAGGCTGGAGTGCAGTGGTGTGATCTCAGCTCATTGCAACCTCCACATCCTGGGTTCAAGTGATTCTCCTGCCTCAGCCTCCTGAATAGCTGGGATTACAGGCACACACCACCACACCTGGCTAATTTTTGTATTTTTAGTAGAGACGGGGTTTCACCATGTTGGCCAGGCTGGTCTCGAACTCCTGACCTCAGGTGATCCACTCTCCTTGGCCTCCCAGTGTGTTGGGATTACAGGTGTGAGCCACCAAGCCCTGCCTCCCACTTTGATTTTCAAACCTTTTGGGTAGCATCTCCTTCCCTCAAATTTCTTGTGTGTTGAGGTCTTTTGCTCAGGCTTTCAGTGGATGAAGAACAGAGGAGGAAACCGCTGTGGGAACAGCGGCCGCAGTGACTCCCTGCCTCTCTGCTTGGCCACAGCTCTCCTCCCTCTCTGGCTGTCCTTTCACCAAACTCTAATCTTCAGCAGCGAGATCTGGCACCTGCCTCCACCTCTCTGGGAAGGAAAGCTGCAGGGCAGGTGCAGCTGTGTGTGGCACAGCCAGCCACAAGCCAGAACAACCAGCAAACCAGGCCTGGGAAGGGCACTTCCTGGGACCTGCCCCGGGACCACTTTGGAAGTGAGCATGGCAGAGGCAGCCACAGAGTGAGTGCCCACGTCCACGTACGCCAGCTTTGAAGGGAACCAGTGGGTCTGTGGTCAGGCTGCGACTTCGGGGGAGGATTCCCATAGGTGTCCTGCACTGACTTCTGTCACCCAGGTGACAGCACCTGTTTGAGGGAGTGCTCTGGGGCCATTCGGGGAGAATCAGTGATTCCACGAAAGGCAGGGGCCCTGGGTGCCTGGTCTGAGGAAGGACAGCCCGAGGCAGGGTGGGGGTGATCAGAGCCCTGAGTCTCTCCTCTTGGTCCTCCTGATCACATCTTTTCCCTGCTTTCCTGGCTTTTATGGAATGTTGGGCCTCATCTCATCCACCAACATCAAAGCCAGCCAGCCAGCCAACTTCCAGAGGAAACGGGGTGCAGTATTTGGCAGAAAGAGCTTGCAGTGTTAGAAGACCCTTGTAAGTCTCTAGCCAACACCTTCCTAGAATTTTTTTTTTTTTTTGAGACGGAGTTTCACTCTTGTTGCCCAGGCTGGAGTGCAATGGCGCAATCTTGGCTCACTGCAACTTCCTCCTCCCCGGTTCATGCGATTCTCTTGCCTTGGCCTACTGAGTAGCTGGGATTACAGTCATGTGCCACCACGCTCGGCTAATCTTTTTTGTATTTTTAGTAGAGAGGCTGGTCTCGAACTCGAAACCTCAGGTAATCTGCTTGCCTCAGCCTCCCAAAGTGCTGAGATTAAAGGTATGAGCCACCACACCCAGCAGAGACTTAGAAATTAACTGCTGACCTCAAATGTTTGGGTCCTCAAAAAAGTATGCCCTGGCCTGCCTGGGTGTCCTTTGTCCTCACGGATCCCTGCAAAATAACAGTAGCAGCCTACTTAGGAAATCTTGTCTTTACCTAAGCCCCGCTCACATGGCAGGGTGGAGACTGGGCTCCTCAGGGTTTTTGGCACATGAGGTTTGGAGAGCAAAGTCCCTCAGGAACCACACCAGTGATGTGTCAGACAGCACTTGAGACCTTGAGGTACAGCTCTTGCTAAAAACATTGTCACACCTGAGCCGGGGGCAGAGCAGCTGCATTTGCCAAACCAGCGGTGACGCTGGAAATTCAGGCCGATGGCGGCATCTGCAGGCTCCCCGCTTTGATTCTCTTTTCTTCATAAGGGCTTTCTTTTTGTTTCCTGGACACCATGAGAAAGCATCTCTGGGATGACAAGAATGACAAAAGCATGCCAGATACAAAGCTTATAAAGTGTTATGTATGGGTCCGGGTCCACGTCCCTGCCTCCTTTAGACGGTGGACGGAAGCTTACATTTCACTTGTCTGTAATTGCCTCCTTCCTGGAAAGGAGGGAAGAGCCACGAGGTGACTGGGAAGGACGCAGAGGGAAAGGTGTGGGGAGCGTCCTGGGCTCTGCTGTGCTTCTCAAGTCCCTGGGGCTGGTTAGATCCAAAGGAGAAAGCAACAGCAAAGCAGTGCCTGCTTGCTTATCCGCTCTCTGGGGGAAACTGGGATGATGGACCTGGGCTGATGGCACCACAGTGTTGGGAAAGAGCATGGGTTTGGGGACCCGTTGCTTCAGCATCTTTCTTTCTTTCTTTTTTTGAGACGGAGTCTTGCTCTGTTGCCAGCCTGGAGTGCGGTGGCATGATCTCGGCTCACTGCAACCTCCGCCTCCCGGGTTCAAGCGATTCTCCTGCCTCAGCCTCCTGAGTAGCTGGGACTTCACGCACGCGCCACCACGCCCAGCTAAATTTGGTATTTTTAGTAGAGACGGGGTTTCACCATGTTGGCCAGATGACCTCAATCTCCTGACCTGGTGATCTGCCCGCCTCGGCCTCCCAAAGTGCTGGGATTGCAGGCGTGAGCCACCGCGCTTGGTGATTCAGCGTCTTTCATTTGCTGAGCCAACAGCAGTGACCAATTCAAGGACGTTTAAACCAAAAAGGACATGCCATGCAGCTGCAGGCACGGCTGCGTCCGGAGACTGAGACGATGACATCAGGACTCAGCCTCAGCCCGTCTCTGCTTGCTGACCCCAGCGCCTGGGCAGATCCGCTCAGCAGCCCTCGCTTCTTTCTATTGTTCCCCAGAACCGTAAGCCTGACTCTCGTTGGCTCAAATTGGGTTACGTGCGTATCCTTGAAGCAATCACTGTGGCCAAGGGAGATGGAATCACTGATTGCTTAGGCCTGGGTCACATGGTCGCCCTCAGATTCTGGGGAGAGCTCAGCCTGGCCCAACAGCATGAACAGACTGCGAAGGAGATATTTCCCACCAGAAGAATGGGGTGCTGTGGCCAGAGAAAGGGTGAGTCCATGACGGACAAAAACATCACCGCTCGCTCTCTCAGAGCACTGACTCCTGCCACCGCCGGCTGTGAGGCTTCGGCCAGGTCACTTAACTTCTCTGAGCCTCAGCTGGAAACACAACTTGGTTCAGTCTTAATAGTTCCTTTGTAAAAACAGGAGAGGTTGCAGGTGTCCTGGGATTCCTACTGTATCTGGAGCTTTCCTTAGAGTAGATTACAAGGTGACTTATTAAGAAATCAGTTGTGGCCGGGTGTGGTGGTTCACGCCTGTAATCTCAGCACTTTGGGAGGCCAAGGCTTGTGGATCACCTGAGGTCAGGAGTTTGAGACCACCCTGACCAACATGGAGAAACCCCATCTCTACTAAAAATATAAAAATTAGCTGGGCGTGGTGGCACATGCCTGTAATCCCAGCTACTCGGGAGGCTGAGGCAGGAGCATCTCTTGAACCTGGGAGGTGGAGGTTGCAGTGAACCCAGAACATGCCATTGCACTCCAGCCTGGGCAACAGGAGTGAACTCCGTCTGAAAAAAAAAAAAAAAAAAAGAACTCAGTTGCCTTGGCCCTTAGAAGCAGAGATTGTTCCTGGCAAATGATTATTTTGGCAAAAGCAAACCTTCTGGGATTCACTTTCCCCTACCTCTCCTTCAAAGCTCTCAGCAAAGGGAAGGGGGATGTGGAGCTCCCAGGAGGAACAGCCCCAGTTCAAGGGCACAGGCAGGGGCAGGCTGAGGTCCTGGCCAGTCTTCATTTGTGTTGGAGCCGTAAGTTCCCCCTCTGGGGCCTCAGAGCAATCATGCACAGTGCAGATGGGAGCTGGCACTGCCATCTGGCTCTGTGTTCTTGCTGTGTATACCTGAACAAAGGAGTCTGGACATATTGTTGCATCCTCTGGGCAAGGTAGCATGTTGATTTCAGGCCCCACAGCTGGGGCCCTCAGCACAGCTGGAGAGGAAGCCATTTTCCCTGCAGCCCGGGGTGAGCTCCAGGACACTAGCCTGTGTGCAGCTGTTATCTGGCCTATTTATGGGTAGCTGTCCTCCCCCATGTCTCTACCAATCACCAGGGAGGCGGGAGATGACCCATCACTCCTGATTCTGGGTGACTCTAAGCTGGTTTGCCTTAAGCTATGCAGAAAGTCCCAGTTCCCTCCAACCACTCCTTTTTCTTCCTGGAAACATTTGTAGGAGGGTTTCTTTGCTATTTTGCTTCTTATGGTTTCCTACAAAGATTTATACTCAAAGTATACTCAAAGTTGACGAGGCGCAGTGGGTAATCCCAGCACTTTGGGAGGTTGAGGTGGGTGGATCACTTGAGGCCAGGAGTTTGAGACCAGCCTGGCCAACATAGCGAAACTCTGTCTCTACTAAAAATATAAAAATTATCCGGTGTGGGGGCAGGTGCCTGTAATCCCAGCTACTCAGGAGGTGGAAGCAGGAATATCGCTTGAACCGGGAGGTGGAGGTTGAAGTGAGCCGAGACGGAGTCACTGCACTCCAGCCTGGGCGACAGAGGGAAACTGTCTCAAAAAAAAAAAAAAAGAAAGAAAAAAAAATAGAATGTAAGGGTCAAGAAACAATATCTGCTTTTTTCACAACTCAACAAGGAAAGCCTAGGGAAGCAGCAGAATCTATGTGACAGTGAGAGAACTGGAAGGGGACTGGAAAGAGGCGTCACCCTCTGCCCCTGCCCAGGCTGTGGGAGAGTCCTCTCCGCCGGGGCTGTGGTGGCCTGAGACACAGAGCCCTCCCCGCAAGCCCCCTCCAAGTGACAGTAGGAAGCATCAGACATTGGGAGGAGACTATTAGTTTCTTTTTTTTTTTTTTTGAGAGGGAGTCTCCCTCAGTCCCCAGGCTGGAGTGCCATGGTGTGATCGGCTTACTGCAACCTCCACCTCCTGGATTCAAGCAATTCTCCTGCCTCAGCCTCCCGAGTAGCTGAGATTACAGGTGTGCACCACCACACCCAGCTAACTTTTGTATTTTTAGTAGAGACAGGGTTTCACCATGTTGGTCAGGATGGTCTCAAACTCCTGACCTTGTGATCCACCCGCCTTGGCCTCCCAAAGTGCTGGGATTACAGGAGTGAGCCACTGAGTTTCTTGCAGCTATTGTAACAAATGGCCGTAGACTGAATGTCTTAAAACGACAGAAATCGGCTGGGCACAGTGGTTCACACCTATAATCCTAGTACTTTGGGAGGCAGAGGTGGGTGGGTCACAAGGTCAGGAGTTTAAGACCAGCCTGGCTAAAATGGTGAAACCCCGTCTTTACTAAAAATACAAAAATTAGGCCGGGCACGGTGGCTCACGCTTGTAATCCCAGCACTTTGAGAGGCCAAGGCAGGTGGATCACGAGGTCAGGAGATCCAGACCATCCTGGCCAACATGGTGAAATCCCATCTCTATTTAAGAAAAAAAAGAAAAAGAAAAAATTAGCTAGGCGTGATAGCAGGTGCCTGTAATCCCAGCTACTCGGGAGGCTGAGGCTAAGAATTACTTGAACCTGGGAGGAGGAGGTTGCAGCGAGCCAAGTTCGCACCACCGCACCCCAGCCTGGTCGACAGAGTGAGACACTGTCTCAAAAATAAAACAAAACAGAAATCACCCTCTCACAGCCCTAGAGCCCAGCAATCTGAAATCAAGGCTTCAGCAGGCTCTGAAGGCTCTTAAAGGATCTTTCTTTGCTTTCTCCTTAGTAGATCACCATCATTGGATTGAAAGCCCACAATAATCCAGTATGACTCCTCTTAACTTCATTACATTTACAAAAACCTTATTTGCAAAATGTCTTAGTCTAGGCTGCGCGCCGTGGCTCACACCTGTAATCCCAGCACTTTGGGAGGCTGAGGCAGGTGGACCACCTGAGGTCAGGAGTTCAAGACCAGCCTGGCCAACATGGTGAAACCCTGTCTCTACTAAAAATACAAAAAATTAGCCAGGCGTGGTGGCGCACGCCTGTAATCCCAGCTACTTGAGAGGCTGAGGCAGGAGAATCCCTTGAACCTAGGAGGCAGAGGTTGCAGTGAGCTGAGATCATGCCACTGCACTGAGTGACAGAGCGAGACTCCATCTCAAGAAAAGAAAAAAAAAAGCAATAAGTTAGCTGGACGTGGTGGCACATGCCTGTAATCCCAGCTACTCAGGAGGCTGAGGCAGGAGAATCACTTGAACCCAGGAGACAGAGGTTTCAGTGAGCTGAGATCGAACCATTGCGCTCCAGCCTGGATGACAGATTGAGACTCTGTCTCGAAAAAAAAAGTCTTAGACCATTCCTACTGCTGTAACAACATACCTTAGACTGGGTGACTATAAACAACATACATTTAGTGCTCACAGTTCTGGAGGCTGGGAAGTCCAAGATCAAGACACCAGCAGATTTAGTGTCTGGTAAGAAGCTGCTCCTGATAGATGGCACCTTCTATGTGTCCTCACTTAGTGGAGAAGGGGCACACGGGGTTCTTTTTTCTTTTAAATTTAATTTTTATTTTTTATTTTACTTTAAGTTCTGGGATACATGTGCAGGACATGCAGGTTTGTTACATAGGTATGTATGTGCCATGGTGGTTTGCTGCACCCCCCAACCTGTCATGACGGTGTTAAGCCCAGCATGCATTAGGTATTTATCCTAATGCTCTTCCTCCCCTACTTTTTTTTTCTTTCCTTTTCTTTTTTCTTTTTTTTTTTTTTGAGACAAAAACTTTCTTGCTCTATTACCCAGGCCGAAGTACAGTGGTACAACCCTAACTCACCGTAGCCTCAAACTCCTGGGCTCAAGCAATCCTCCCACCTCAGGCCTCTTTCACGGGGACACGAATTCCATTCACAAGGACTGAGTTCTCATGACCTATCACTTCCTGAAGACCACCCCCCTTCATACTATCGCACTGGAGCTTCAGTCTCAACGTCTGAATTTTGAGGACTAAGTATTCAGACCCCAGCACCAAATAAGGCTATATTCACAAGTACCAGAGTTAAGACTCAGACGTAGCTTTGACAGGGGACACACTTCAACACATAGCATGGCCCTTGGGCAGAGACTGGTAATGCCAGCGTCCTGGGGCGCTAAACCCAGGTGAGGCTTATGTGAATAACACTAGGAGATCAAGGAGGCTGGAGCACAGCGGGTCAGGACAAGAGCAGTGGGGAAGAGGCTGGAGAAAGCACACACTGGGCCACATCACGTAGGACTCTGTGGGTCCCTGGTGATGTCCCTGGGTTTTCCCTGAATGAGATGGGAGCCAGTGGAGGACTCTGAATCAAGGAGGGCAAAATGTGACCTTAGTTGTCATTTTTGGGTTTTTTTTTTTTTTGACACAGTCTTGCTCTGTCGCCCAGGCTGGAGTATAGTGGCTCAATAATGGCTCGCTGCAACCTCAACCTCCCAGGTTCAAGCTCTTCTCCTGCCTCAGTCTCCCAAGTAGCTGGGACTACAGGTGCCCACTACCATACCTGGCTAATTTTGATATTTTTAATAGAGACCAGGTTCACCATGTTGGCCAGGCTGGTCTTGAACTCCTAACTTCAAGTGATCTGCCCACCTTGGCCTCCCCAAATGCTGGGATTACAGGCATGAGCCACTGGGCCCCAGGCCTAAGTTGTAAAGCAATTGCTCTGGTATCCCTGGTGAGAACAGACAGTGGGAGGGTGGGAAGACTGATGAGGAAGTGGGCGCTTTAAGCTGGGTAAGAGACCATGGTGATCTGGACGAGGGCAGAAGCCCCCCAGGTGGTCGGGAGCAGTCAGAGTCTGGACCTATTTTCAAGGCGGAGTTTGCAGATGGATTGGATGCAGGCTGTGTAAAAGCGGGGGATCAACAATGATGATGAGGTTGTGGAACAATTCCATCAACTGGAAGGATGGAGCTGCCATGGCCAAGATGGAGAAACCCAGGAAAGGAGCAGGTTTGAGGGAGGGAAAGCAAGACTTTGGTTTTAGCCCTAATCAATTGAAGATGCTGTATTAGCCTGTTTTCCCACTGCTGTAAGAAATACCCAAGTCTGGATTATTTATAAAGAACAAGAGGTTTAATGGGCTCACAGTTTCACATGACTGGGGAGTGAAGGAGGATCAAAGGCACATCTTACATGGTGGCAGGCAAGAGGGCGTGTGCAAGGGAACTCCCCTTTATAAAACCAGATCTCGTGAGATTTATTCACTGTCAAGAGAACAGCACAGGAAAAACCCACCTCCATGAATCAATTACCTCCCAACGGGTCCCTCCCATGACATGTGGGGAGTATGGGAGCTACAATTCAAGATGAGATTTGGGTGGAGACACAGCCAAACCATATCAGACACCCGTCAGATTTTTTTTTGAGACAGAGTTTCGCTCTTGTTACCCAGGCTGGAGTGCAATGGCGCAATCTTGGCTCCCTGCAACCTCTGCCTCCCGGGTTCAAGCAATTCTCCTGCCTCAGCCTCCCGAGTAGCTGGGAGTACAGGCATGCACCACCATGCCCAGCTAATTTTTGTATTTTTTTTTAGTAGAGACGGGATTTCACCATGTTGACCAGGATGGTCTCGATCTCTTGACCTCGTGATCCACCCGCCTCGGCCTCCCAAAGTGCTGGGATGATAGGCGTGAGCCACTGCTCCCGGCCTCCATCAGACTTTTATGTAGTCAGGCAGATCCATGAATCTGGAGTGTGAGGAAGATGGCTGGAGATATATACTTGGGAGTTTCAGCATAGAGCTTCATTTAAAGTCATGAGTATGAATGTGGCAACCAAGTTGCGAGTGTAGAGAAAGCAAAGGAAGCTGATGCCTGGGCCCAGGGCCATTCCAACCTTTAGCGGTTAGAAGACTGAAAATGTAAGCAGTCACCTAAATTTCACCCACGTTTAGAGATTTTTTGTTATATTTAACTGTTTGTTGCTTTTGTTGTTTTTGTTTTTGAGATGGAAGCGGCTCTGTTGCTTAGGCTGGAGTGCAGCCTCAGCTCACTGCAACCTCCACCTCTTGGGTTCAAGCAATTCTCCTCTCTCAGCCTCTAGAGTAGCTGGGATTATAGGCACACCACCATGCCTGGCTACTTTTTATATTTTTAGTAGAGACAGGGTTTCAGCATGTTGGCCAGGCTGGTCTTCAACTCCTGACTTCAAACCTCAAGTGATCTACTCACCTTGGCCTCCCAAAGTGCTAGGATTATTTTTATTTTTTATTTTTTTATTTATTTTTTGAGACAGGGTCTCGCTCTGTCACTGAGGCTGGAGTGTAGTGGCACAATCATAGCTCACTGCAGCTTCAACCTCCCAGGCTCAGGCAGATCCTCCCATCTCAGCCTCTGAGTAGCTGGGACTATAGGCATGTGCCATTCCACCCAGCTAACTTTTTAATGGTTTTTTTTTTTTTTGAAACAAAGTCTTGCTATGTCACCCAGGTGGCTCACTGCAACCTCTGCCTCCCAGGTTCAAGTGATTCTCCTGCCTCAGCCTCCCGAGTAGCTGGCATTACAGGCATGTGCCACCATGCCCAGCTAATTTTTGTATTTTTTAAAATAGAAACAGAGTTTCTCTATGCTGGCCAGTCTGGTCTCAAACTCCGGGCCTCAAGAGATCTGCCCACCTTGGCCTCCCAAAGTGCTGGGATTACAGGTGTGAACTACCACACCTGGCCAAATTTTTTAAATTTTTTTGTAGAGACAAGGTGACCCTGTGTTGCCTTGGCTGGTCTTAAACTCCTGGCCTCAAGAGATCTGCCCACCTAGGCCTCCCAAAGTGCTGGGATTTCAGGCATGAGCCACCATGCCCAGCCTATTTAACTCTTCAAGTAATTGAAGTTTTCTATACTGTGAGAAGTGAGATTCTACAGTGACCTTTCCCTCCCACCACAGGCGTGGCAGATAGCTACTTTATCTGCAAGGAGCCTTCCTGGTCTAATCACCAGCTTGATAACTATGGATTCACTCTTCTGCTGTGCCTCCGTGTCTTTGTTGGCAAAACTGGAGTACTAGGCCAAAGTAATTCGGGATGACCCGTTCGATTCTGTTCTCAGAATTGCAGCAGTTTACTTACCGACCTCAAAGGAATGCCTGGCAGCTAATGAAATCCAGTGTAAAGCATCCTGGGGCCTTCCGAGGTCCTTGCTAAGTCCACAGTAATTGTCTGCTCCCAAACAGTCCTTCGTAGGAAGGGAACAAATATCTGTGTGATAGACAGATTGTGGTGGATAGTTCTGATGTCGTTACCCTTTGTTAGTAAATGATATTTTTCAGTTAAGATGTGAATCAAGAAATCACTTTTTTTTTTTTAATAAGCATCAAGAATTGACTTGTGTTCCTCTATAAGAAATGAAAGAGGTTTTTGGCTAGAATTTCAATGATCTGGCTAGTGTAGCCCTAGTGTATTTCCAGCCAAGGAAACAGCCTTATAAACATTACATCCATTTCAATCTTTAGGATGATTTATTGCATTTATACAAAGTTTTTAGAATTTTCGTACTTTTTTTTTTTTTTTTTAAATAAAAAATGGGGTTTCACCATGATGGCCAGGCTGGTCTTGAACTCCTGACCTCAGATGATCCACCCACCTCAGCCTCCCAAAGTGCTAGGATTACAGGCGTGAGCCACAGCGCCCGGCTGAATTTTTGTACTTTTAATTAGCTTCATCAGTAACCCAAAATGTTTTATTATGAAAAAATCTTTTATTATTTTTTTCCATTTTTTCAGCTTTCTTTTTTTATATGATGGTTTTTATTAATTTGCATTAGTGAGCAGGAAATATGACTTAGATTATTGACTTCTGAAATTTGTAATGAAGGAAGAATGGTTTAAAAAATCAGTTCACCACATTATTGCATGTGTTTGACAGAGTGGTCATTATTTGCCATAAGGAAACCCTGCAGGGCGTCTGGTTAAAGCAGTGAATATTTGTAATGTAAAGATTCCATACTCTCAATCAGATCTTTGTGGACAAATAATGGTGACAAAAAGATATTTGTGAAATTATTTGTAAATTAGCCAAGTTAAGAATCAGCCAGATGATCCTCTAAAGACTTTAACCTTTGAGATAAGCACTGTTAAGTAATGAACTGTAAAATATAGATGAACATAATACATGGAAGCATAATTATTATAAAGTGGTCTTAATAGTCTTGGCATCTATCAGAAAACCTATAACTTTTGTGACACTGTAGCGAGACTGTTTTGGACTCAGACCAAAATAATTTAATTAAATTGTGATATTTGGCCAGATAAAAACCATGAATGAGCTACTTTTTATAGAATCCCACTCAAGGGCAGCACTTTTGTTGGTCATTAGCAGTTTCAGTGCTTATGAATTGGAAGGTGAACACATGTGCCTTTTGGCAGATAAATGTCCTTTTCCAGAAATGGCCATGACATCTTTTCATTGTGTCATGAAATATACAAAAATAAATGATGAGTTATTTCAAACATTTGTTCTGTTAAAGTTATTTTTAACTATTTTTCTGCTGCATATTTTTGGCATTTAGATGAAACACCAAGTTACTAGTTTTCGCTACTCGGAATCCTCTACAAATAATATGATTTTGGAAAGTGCAGCTGGTTAATGAACATAAACCTGCAAAGGCCACTAACTTGATTATTATGGTATTAAACTTTAGATGGTTAGAGGAAAAAGGCCAGATTTTATTTTTCTCAAATATAATTTCTTTTTTCTTTTTTTGAGATGGAATCTTGCTCTGTGGCCCGGGCAGGAGTGCAGTGGCATGTTCTTAGCTCACTGCAACCCCTGCCTCCCAGGTTCAAATGATTCTCCTGCCTCAGCCTCCTGTGTAGCTGGGATTACAGGCACCCACCACCACACCCACCTAATTTTTGTATTTTTAGTAGAGATGGGGTTTCACCATGTTGGCCAGGGTGGTCTCGAACTCCTGACCTCAAGTGATCTGCCCACCTCAGCCTCCCAAAGTGCTGGGATTACAGTTGTGAGCCACCACACCTGGCCTCAAATATAATTTCTTTTACTATTTATTTCCGATTAGAGAAATCTACTTTAGTTACCCAGATCTGAATTTAGTCCAACACAATCCATCCCATATATGTTCAAGGGTTAAAATATTTGGAGTTTTGGTGAAACCCCGTCTTAAAAACAAAATAAAAAAATAAAAAATAAAAATAAAAAATTTGGAGTTTTAAACATCATTGTTACAGGTTTCATATTTCTGTGAACATTTGGTCATTCTGAGCCTACTGCAACAATGAAAAGAAAAATGAGCTCTCCGCATCTTGATGTCCCCTCCCTGCCCCTCCAGCCCTGAATTATTCTGTTATTTGATGACTACCGCAGGCAGAGGTCATTCTTCACGTGATTCTTTTAATGAATGGGCTGTTTCGTGCACATCTGTTTTCATGTCATGGGACAGTGGAGCCTGAGACAGTTCGGGCTGAGAGAAGTCCCCACCCTTGCATCAGTGGAGAGCTGTGCAGAAAGGCAGCCTGCGTGCAGGAAAAAGAGCGGCCAGATTCCCAAGTCCACATACACTGGAGAGAGGAAAGCTCTAAGCAGCCATTCCCTGGATGACCTTGTCCTCACAGTGGTGGTTTGTAGCCATCTTCTGAGACATGGACTCCCTTTGAAACTCCGTCAAGTGCTATGGCTCTGCCTCCCCCCAAAAATGTGCATGTCAGATGCGCACACACATACACAGATGCACACAGACACTCTCACATTCCCTTCATGTAATTTCCAGGAGTTTAAGGGCTCTTAAGGAATCCTTGGAATCAGAATCAGAAAACTTGCTTTAGATGTTGGGAAAAAAGTTTCTCCTTTTGCTCTTAAAATGTGCACCACTTAAGCCTAAACAACACAGTGAGACCCTGTCTGTTAAAAAAAAAAAAAATTAAAGTCGGACGCAGTGGCTCACACCTGTAATCCCAGCACTTTGGGTGGCCAAAGCAGGCAGATTACTTGAGGTTGGGAGTTCAAGACCAGCCTGACCAAAATGGAGAAACACTGTCGCTATAGGAAAAAAGAAAAAAAAAAAGGACTGCATTCTTTTTTTCACTCCGGGTTGAAGCACAGTGGCTCACATCTGTAATCCCAGCACTTTGGGAGCACAGTGGCACAATCAGCTCACTGCAACCTCTGCCTCCTGGGCTTCAGGCAATCCTCCCAACTCAGCCTCCCGAGTACTTAGAACTACAGGCATTCACAACTATTCTGGGCTAATTTTTGTATTTTTTGTAGAGACAGGGTCTTGCCACATTGCCCAGGTTGGTCTTGAACTCCTGGGCTCAAGCATTCTGTCAACCTTGGCCTCCTAAAATGCTAGGATTACAGTCATGAGCCACTGTGCCCAGCTGATTTTTTAATTTTTTTAGAGATGGGGATCGCACTCTGTCGCCCAGGTTGGAGTGCAGTGGCACGATCACCGCTCACTGCAGCCTCGACCTCCTGGGTTCAAGCAATCCTCCCGCCTCAACCTCCTGAGTAGCTGGAACCAGAGGCCCACACTGCCATGCCAGGCCACAGCCATCTTCTTATAAAGACATCAGTCATATTGCAATAGGGGGCTCACCCTATTCTGATATAACCTCATCTTAGCTAATTATCTCTACGATGACCTTATTTCCAAGCAAGGTTATACTCTGAGGTACTAGGGGTTAGGACTTCAACATGGTGTTGTTGGCAGACACAATTCAACCCATACCAGTCATCAGTATTATGTAAGATCCTGAGACCAAAATGGCTGACTAGATTGTTTATTTATTTTTGAGACACAGTCTCTTTCTGTCGCCCAGGCTGGAGCGCAGTGGCGCCATCTCGGCTCACTGCCACCTCCACTCCCAGGTTCAAGCGATTCCCTTGCCTCAGCCTCCGGAGTAGCTGGGACTACAGCTGCATACCACCATACCCGGCTAATTTTTGTATTTTCAACTAGATAATTTTGAGTGTTTTGCTCCAATGAAAGAAACATTGTAATGTTCTATGGTTAAAAAAAAAAAAGAAAAGAAAAATTTTTTTGAAATAGAGTTTTGCTCTTGTTTCCCAGGCTGGAGTGCAATGGTGTGATCTCGGCTCACCGCAACCTCTGCCTCCCATGTTCAAGTGATTCTCCTGCGTCGGCCTCCTGAGTAGCTAGGATTACAGGCATGTACCACCACACCTGGCTAATTTTGTATTTTTGTTAGAGACAGGGTTTCTCCATGTTGGTCAGGCTGGTTTCGAACGCCCGACCTCAGGTGATCCACCCACCTCGGTCTCCCAAAGTGCTGGGATTACAGGTATGAGCCACCACGCCTAGCCGATTCTAAGGTAAATTTTAATGGATTTGGAACACTTGGCTTCTGTTCCTCAGTTAACTTTATATTTTTCTCAGCTTTGCATTTAATAATATGTATATGTTTATAACATCTTACAGATATAGAACAGTGCTAAGAGCCTTGACTGGAATGAGACAATTTCTATATCATTTCTTGTTTACTTCTGTGAAGACTGTTTTATTGGTTTGCAGATGTTTACATTTGTCCTCTAAGGATCAAAATATCAATTTGAAAACTATGTAAGGCCGGGCGTGGTGGTCTGTAATCTCAGCACTTTGGGAGGCCGAGTTGGGCAGATCACAAGGGCAGTAGTTCGAGATCAGCCTGACCAAAATGGCGAAACCCTGTCTCTATTAAAAATACAAAAATTAGCTGGGCATGGTGGCATGTGCCTGTAATCCCAGCTACTTGGGAGGCTGAGGCAGGAGAATTGCTTGAACCTGGGAGGCCAAGTTTGCAGTGAGCCAAGATCGAGTCACTGCACTCCAGCCTGGCAGTACAGTGAGACTCCATCTCAAAAAAAATGAATAAATAAAATGAAAAATATGTGATATAAACTGACCAGGTACGATGGCTCACGCCTGTAATCCCAGCACTTTGGGAGGCCGAGATGGGCGAATCACTTGAGTCCAGGAGTTCAAGACAGCCTCGCCAACATGGCGAAACCCTGAAAAACCCACCTCTACTAAAAACACTCAAAAAATAGCCAGGTGTGGTAGACCTCGCCTGCAGCCTCAACCTCCTAGCTACTCTGGAGTAGCTTGAACTGGGAAGCAGAGGTTGCAGTGAGCCAAGATTGTGCCACTGCCCTCTAGCCTGGGTGAAAGAGCAAGACCCCCATCTCAAAAAAAAAAAAAAAAAAGTTGTGATATAAACTAACACATGTGATGTAAACTGACAGCAAGCTGTCAACAGTTCGTTAGGGCTCATTAGAAGCACAGATCCCAAAGCCTTTTCACTGGGATTGAAGGCAAATGAAAATTTTCTCTACACTTACCAGGAGTAAATTTCAAAGAACTATTTTCTAAACTGGATCTTTTTTTGTTCTTTTTTTCTCTAATTATTAGTTTTTGAGACAGAGTTTTGCTCTTATTGCCCAGGCTGGAATACAATGGCACCATCTTGGCTCACTTGTGACACCCACCTCCCATTTTCAAGCGATTCTCGTGCCTCAGCCTCACAAGTAGCTGGGATTACGGACATGTGCCACCACACCCAGCTAATTTTTGTATTTTAGTAGAGATGGGGTTTCACCATGTTGGTCAGGCTGGTCTTGAACTCCTGACCTCAGGTGATCCACCTGCCTTGGCCTCCCAAAGTGCTAGGATTACAGCTGTGAACCATGGCACTCAGCCTAATTTATATATTTTTTGTAGAGATGGTGATTCCATGTTGCCCAGGCTGATCTTGAACTCCTGAGCTCGAGCAATCTACCCACCTCCACCTCCCAAAATGCTGAGACTACAGACGTGAGTCACTGTGCCCAGCCTCAGATAGTGTCTAAAAAAATAAAATATGGCGGGCATGGTGGTGCGTGCCTGTAATCCCAGCTACCCAGGAAGTTGAGGTGGGAGAATCACCTGCGCCAGGGAGGTCGAGGCTGCAGTTCAGTGAGATTGCACCACTGCGCCCTAGCCTGGGTGACAGAGTGAGACTCTGTCTCAAAAATAAATAAACAAATAAAATATTACAACTATAGCCAAAAGATTCTTCTCATGTTGCATTCCTGCCACCCTCCCCAGAGGTAATTGATCCTGAAGTTGGTTTCACTCTTCTTAGGGAATATGTGTATACTTACATGTATCCACATAGTACATATGGCATTGTTTAGTATGATTTTATAATTCATATGAATGGTGCCATTCTATACATGTCTTTTTGCATATTCACTTTCTCCTTCAACATTATATTCCTTAGATTTTTTTGTGTTGCTCTGTGTGAAATTATTTTATCTTCACTTATTCCTTCTCTAATGTTCTTCCTTTCTTCAAGTATTTCTGACCAATGTCATTTTTCATCTCTCTTAAAAACTTTCTTTATTTTATTTATTTATTTATTTATTTATGTAGAGACAGAGGCTTGCTATGTCACCCAGGCTGGAGTGCAGTGGCTCAATCTCAGCTCACTGCAACCTCGCCTCCCGGGTTCCAGCAATTCTCATGCCTCAGCCTCCCGAGTAGCTGGGACTATAGGCACACACCACCACGCTCGGCTAATTTTTTGTATTTTAGTAGAAACTGTATTTTATTTTTATTTTTATTTGAGACAGGGTCTCCCTCTGGCACCCAGGCTGGAGTACAATGGTACACTTTCATTTCACTGCAGCTTTGACCTCCCTAGCTCAGGTGATCCTCCCACCTCAGCCTCCTGGGTAGCTGGGATTACAGGTGTGCACCACCACACGCCACCAATTTTTTGTATTTTTTTTTTTTTTTGGTAGAGATCAGTTTTTGCCATGTTGCCCAGGCTGGCCTCGGGACTCCTGGGCTCAAGCAATCTGCCTGCCTCAACCTCCCAAAGTGCTAGGATTACAGGTGTGAGCCACTGTGTCCAGGTAAGATGACAACAACAACAACAACAAAACAAACAAAAAAACCCAAAAAAGCTTTAGACTGGGCATGGTGGCTCATGCCTGTAATCCTAGCACTTTGGGAAGCCGAGGCGGGAGGATCACCTGAAGTTGGGAGTTTGAGACCAACCTGGCCAATATGGTGAAACCCTGTCTCTACTAAAAATACAAAAATTAGCCAGGCATAGTCATGCATGCCTGTAATCCCAGTTACTCGGGAGGCTGAGGCAGGAGAATCACTTGAACCCGGGAGGTGGAGGTTGTGGTGAGCTGAGATCTCACCACTGCCTGGGTGGTGGAGTATTCTGGTGTTTTCCAGAATGGCTGCTTTTCCCCTCCCCCTGCTGGAAGCATGAGGGGATGTTTTCAGATCTTCACTGTGAGAACCTGGTTGGGCTCCTAGAGGTAAGACTCACAAAATTGCAAGAGCCTCTCTAAGACCGGACTCCCCAGGACCTTCCAACTCCTAAATTTGTCCACATGCAGCACCCAGCAATTCACCAATTAGAGTCTGGGTTTTCCCACCCTGGCCTAGCTCTTACAGGCCTCTGCTCAGGTAAGGGGTGATCCTCTCTAACTGCCTGTGAGCCTCTCCAAATGTTGGGTCAGCAGTTTCCTGAACCTCACTTTACTGACAGATCTAAGAAAAGTTGTTGATTTTAAGTTTATTCAGCTTTTTTCTTGTGTAGATGGGAGCTATTTCCAAACTCTCTATATGCTGGACCAGAAACTGGAAGGCAGTCAGTATAAATTCAGTTCACTCATTTAAACTGCTGCATGAGTGGCCGGGCGCGGTGACTCACGACGCTAATCCCAGCACTTGAGGAGGCAGAGATGGGCGGATCACTTAAGGCCAAAAGTTCAAGACCAGTCTGGCCAACACGGCAAAACCCTGTCTCTACTAAAAATACAAGAATTAGCCAGACATGGTGACCTGCACCTGTAATCCCAACTTCTTGGGAAGCTGAGGTGGGAGGATCCCTTGAACCCGGGAGTCAGAGGCTGCAATGAGCCAGTGTCGCACCATTGCACTCCAGCCTGGGCAACAGAGTGAGACTGTCAAAAAAACAACAAAAACTGCTGTATGATATTCCTTTGTATGTTACAGTTAGTTATCAATTGTCCTGCTGATGGAAATTCCAGTTGTTTTTGTTTTCTTTTTAAATCATGAGCGATGCTGTTATGAACATCTTTGCGCATGTCTCCTTGGCACATGTGGAAGAGCTCCTTCAAGGTAAACATGGAGGACCCGGCGCAGTGGCTCACGCCTGTAATCCCAGCACTTTGGGAGGCCAAGGTAGGCGGATCACCTGAGGTCAGGAGTTCAAGACCAGGCTGGCCAATGTGATGAAACCTCATCTTTACTAAAAATACAAATATTAGCAGGGTGTGGTGACGGGCACCTGTAATCCCAGCTACTCAGGAGGCTGAGGCAGGAGAATCACTTGAACCCAGGAGGTGGAGGTTGCAGTGAGTCGAGATTGCACTACTACACTCCAGCCTGGACCACAGAGCAAGACTCCGTCTCAGAAAATAAAAAGGTAAACAGGGAGAAGTGGGGTTGCTGAACTCAGTGCATGCTTATCTTTGACTTGACTCCTGAGTGTCAAATTGCTCTCCAAAGTGGTTGCAACAAGAAACGTTCTTGCTGGCAGTACAGGTGAATCTCATTGCCCTGAATCCTGAGCAGGCTTGCTGTTGTCAGACTTGTAAATCTTGCCATCTGGTGAGAACTGATGTTTGTAGGTTTAATTTGTATCTTCCTGACCACTAGTGGGGTTCATTCATTCATCCGATACTCCCTGAGCCTCTACTGTATGCCAGGGTCTGATCTGGTCTAGTGGGATACGTCAGTGAACAAAACAGGCAAAGCACTTGCGCTCCCTTCTCTCATTAAGTTTTCATCCAGGTGTGCATGTGGAGGGTGAAGTGGGGGTAAGAATGGGGAAGAGGGAGATCGCAATTTTATTATATTTATATTTTTAAGACAGGGTCTCACTCTGTCACCCAGGCTGGAGTGCAGTGTGTGATCTCAGCTCACTGCAACCCCTGCCTCCCAGGCTCAAGCTATTCTCCCACCTCAGCCTCCTGAGTAGCTGGGACTACAGGCACATGCCACTATGTCCGGCTAATTTTTGTATTTTTTGTGGACACAGGGTTTCACCATGTTGGCCAGGCTGGTCTCAAACCTGGGCTCAAGTGATCCACCCACCTCAGCCTCCTGAAGTGCTGTGATTATAGGTGTGTGCCACCACGCCCGGTGGATTGCAATTTTAAATAAAGTGGTCAGGGTAGGAAGTGAGAGAATTAATACTGTCGGTATTTCAAAGGAAGAGCAGTCCAAGTAGAGGAATAAGCTCTCAGGTGCCACTGTACCTGGGAGAGAATAGATCATTTCAGGAGGTGAGGAGGAAGGCTAATGCAGGGCTTCCCTGGCCACTGTCAGGATTTTTATTCTGAGCAGCACGAGGGGCTTGCGTTGGTCAACAGAGCAGCTCACCAAGTATTTCTGGCTCTCTGTCCTCTGAACACAGAGCGGAACAATGCTTTTTGCCTTTCCTCCCTCCATCCTTTCTTTCTTTCCTTCCTTTCTTTTTCCTTGCCTTCCCTCGTTTCTCTCTCTCTCTCTCTCTCTCTTTCTTTGCTTTTTCTGTTTCGGAGGCAGGGTTTTGCTGTATCACCCAGGCTGGAGTACAGTGGTGTGATGAAGCCTACTGCAGCCTGGAACTCCTGGGTTCAAGTGACCCTCCTGCCTTTCAGCCCCGTAAGTAGCTGGGACTACAGGTACACACCACCATGCCTGGCTAATTTTTTTTTTTTTTTTTTTTTCTGAAATGGAGTCTTGCTCTGTCACCCAGGCTGGAGTATAGTGACACGATCTTGGGTTCAAGTGATTCTCCTGCCTCCGCCTCCCAAGTAGCTGGGACTACAGGCGCCCACCACCATGCCCAGCTAATTTTTTGGTATTTTTAGTAGAGATGGGGTTTCACCGTATTAGCCAGGATGGTCTTGATCTCCTGACCTCGTGATCCGTCCACCTTGGCCTCCCAAAGTGCTGGGATTACAGGCATGAGCCACCATGCCAGGCCTTTTTTTAAAATTCTTACTAGAGACCAGGTGTCACTATGTTGCTGGTCTTGAAACTCTGAGCTCAAAAGTCCTCCTGCCTCGGCCTCCTAAAGTGTTAAGATTACAGGTGTGAGTCACTACACCCAGCCCTATTTACACTTAAGGATGTATCAAGCTGTGTGATGAGTTCTGGCTACTGAATTTTGAGAATTCGCTTTAGTGAATTACCACTGATACATCTTCCAGTGCTTTCCACCACTCTGCCAAGATGCTAGAAGCACTTGAGATGGTGTCCAGAGCTGAAAGCCCAGGTTCCTGAGCCGTGATGGCCATGAGCAGGGGCTCCCTGCCTGCCTGAGATGGATGTGGTGCATGAGAAAGAAATGTCACTGAAATGTTGGGGTGTTTGTTACTACAACATGACCTGGGCCATCTTGACCAGTATAGAGCCATTATCAAATGTTAAGCTGAAGAGTGACATGAGGTAATTTACTCTTTAAAAGGATCAGGCCAGGGCCAGGCACGGTGGCTCATGCCTGTAATCCCAGCACTTTGGGAAGCAAAGGCAGGCGGATCACCTGAGGTCAGGAGTTTGAGACCAGCCTGACCAATATAGTGAAACCCGATTTCTACTAAAAATACAAAAATTAGCCAGGCATGGTGGCAGGCGCCTATAGTCCCAGCTACTCAGGAGACTGAGACAGGACAATCACTTGAACATGGGAGGCAGACATTGCAGTGAGCAGAAATCATGCCACTGCACTCCAGCCTGGGTGACAGAGACTCCGTCTCAAAAAAAAAAAAAAAAAAAAGGATCAGGTCAGGCCTAGCAAAGTGGCTCACACCCGTAATCCCAACACTTTGGGAGGCCAAGGCGGGAGGATCACTTGAGGTCAGGAGTTCAAAACCAGCCTTGTCAACATGGTGAAACCCCATCTACTAAATATACAAAAATTAGCCAGGCATGGTGGCACATGCCTATAATTCCAGCTACTCGGGAGGCTGAGGCAGGAGAATCACTTGAACCCAGGAAGCAGAGGCTTCAGTGAGCCAAGATCACACCATTACACTCCGGCCTGGATGACAGAGCGAGATTCTATTTCAAAAAAAAAAAAAACCAGGCTAGACACAGTGGCTCACACCCCTAATCCCAGCACTTTGAGCCCAGAAGTTTGAGACTGACCTGGGCAAAATAGTGAGACCCTGTCTCTACAAAAAAAAAACTGGCCAGGTATGGTAGGCCCATGCCTGTGGTTCCACCTACTTGAGAGGCTGAGGCAAGGGACTCACTTGAGCCCAGGAGGTGGAGGTCACAGTCAGCTATGATTGCCCCACTGCGCTCCAGCTGGGGAGACAGACTCTCTCATAAAATAATAAAATAGGCCTGTGTGGGGCTCACACCTGTAATCCCAGCACTTTGGGAGGCCGAGGCATGTGGATCACCTAAATTAAGGAGTTTGAGACCAGCCTGGCCAGCACAGTGAAAGCCCATCTCTACTAAAAACACAAAACGTAGCCAGGCGCGGTGGCACACACCTGTAGTCCCAGCTACTTGAGAGGCTGAGGCAGGAGAATCCCTTGAACCCGGGAGCCGGAGGTTGCAGTGAGCTGAGATCATGCCGCTGTACTCCAGCCTGCACGACAGAGCCAGACTCTGTCTCAAAAAATTAAAAATAAATAAAAAATTAAAAATAAAATAAAAGCATCCCTGCCCGTTGTATCTAGAAGAGACCATTTGGGGGCACAAGAGAAGAAGCAAGAAGGCCAGTAGTTAGGAGGCTATTGTGCTGATCTCAGCAAGAGAGGATGGTGACGTGGATGACGGTGGTCGAGGCAGAGCTGCTGAGTAGCTTCTGGACATTGTTTGAAGGTAGGGCCAAGAGGGTTTTTCTGATAGATCAGTGGACGGGCGAGACTTGAAGGTTTCAGTCTGAGCAAATGGAAGGATGAGTTGCCATTCACTGAGATGGGAAGACCTCAGGTGGACATGATACATTTGACTTGTCTTTTTTGTTCTTTTTTCTTTTTTTTTTTCTTTTCTTTTCTTTTCTTTTTTTTGAGACAGGGTCTCACTCTGTTGCTCAGGCTGGAGTGCAGTGGTGCCATCTCGGCTCACTGCAGTCTCTGCCTCTCGGGTTCAAGCAATTCTGCTGCCTCAGCCTCCCAAGTGGCTGGGATTGCAGGCACTTGCCACCATGTCTGGCTAATTTTTGTATTTTTAGTAGAGATGGGGTTTCACCATGTTGGCCAGGCTGGTCTTGAACTCCTAAACTTATGATTTGCCCACCTCGGCTTCCCAAAGTGCTGGGATTACAGGTGTGAGCCACCACGCCCAGCCTGGCTCTTCTTTTTGATAGGAAAATTTTGGAGGAGAGTTTGAGTCAGAGTGAGATTGGGGTGGATTTTACAGAGAATAGGAAACAAGGAATTGGAGACAACAAGTATAGATTATTCTTTCAAAGGTGCTTTGCTGGCAAAGGGAGCAAAGAAGTGGGGCAGTAGATAATGTCTAAAGTGTAGTTAAGAGAAGCCTTATTATAGGGGAAGAAAAAAACATCTTATGGAGCTGGGCACAGTGGCTCACACCTGTAATCCCAGGACTCTGGGAGGCCGAGGTGGGCGGATCACCAGGTCAGGAGATCGAGATGATCCTGACCCTGGTGAAACTCCGTCTCTACTAAAATACAAAAAATTGGCTGAGTGTGGTGGCTCACGCCTGTACTCCCAGCTACTCAAGACGCTGAGGCAGGGGAGTCACTTAAACCCAGGAGACAGTGTTTGCACTGAGCCGAGATCGAGCCACGGCACTCCAACCTGGGCAACAGTGAGACTCCATCTCAAAAACTAAAGTAATTAAATTAAATTAAATTAAAATCTTATGTATAAAATGGAGTTTCACTCTTGTTGCCCAGGCTGGAGTGCAATGGCACAATCTCAGCTCATTGCAACCTCCACCTCCCAGGATCAAGCAATTCTCCTGCCTCAGCCTCCTAAGTAGCTGGGATTACAGGTGCATAACTGGGATTACAGGCATGTGCCACCAAACCTGGCTAATTTTGTATTTTTAGTAGAAATGGGGTTTCACCATGTGAGTCAGGCTGGTCTCAAACTCCTGACCTCAGGAGATCTGTCCACCTCGGCCTCCCAAAGTGCTGGGATTACAGGCGTGAGCCACTGGGCCCCACCTATCTTATGTATATTATAATGTGAATGATCCAGCAGAGAGAGAGAAAAAAAAAAACAAAAACTGACGTAGCAGAGAGGGGAGAATTTCTGAGCGATATCTGTGAGTAATCAGAGGGGACAGGATCAAGTGCACAGGCAGAGGGCTGGGCTCTGATAGCAGAGATGCTTCATCTATAATAGTAGGCAGGAAGCCAGAGTGTAGGGATTTAGAGAAGGATAGATAGGTGTGGGGATGGGGGAAATCATACAGCTTCTCTGCTGATTTCGTCAATATTCACAGTGAACTGAAAGAAACCCATCAACTGGGAGTGAGGGGAGGAGAGGAGGCATTAGAGGTTTGAGCAGAAAGGAGAGGTTATAAAATAACTGGTTGGAAAATGAGGAGAGAAATTAACCTGGATAAGTGCTGTATAATTGCCAAGGGCCATGAAAAGTCTACGTGAGGTTTGTGGTCATGAATTTGAAAGTAAAACTAGTCAGTATGATGCCAGCCTCATTTGGCTGGACAGGTGCAGGTGCCTACCAGGCAGCAAATTGGAATTATCACCAGGGTTGTGGTTTTGCCCAGGGAGTGTGGGGAAGTGAGAGGGGGAGGTTGCTAAAGGTGTACATATGGGAGAGAGGACTCTGACAGTGGAATCTAAACAGGGACGAAGGGGAGGGAGGACATCAAATCACTGATGAATGATCTTAGGACTGATTCAGATTTGTCTTAGGAAGAAGACAAGATTCTACCTCTACGAGGAGAATTCTTCACAAGCACACAGATACAGACCATTATGTAGATATAATCTAGTCACAGGTTCTTGGGAAATATTTAACATTTAAAACAGTCCTGACTGGGCATTGTGGTTCATGGCTGTAATCCCAGCAATTTGGGAGGCTGAGGCAGGCAGATCACTTGAGGTCAGGAGTTTGAGACCAGCCTGGCCAACGCAGTGAAACCCCATCTCCACTAAAACACACACACACACACACACACACACACACACACACACACACACCAACAACAAAATTAGCCAGGTGTGGTTGCACACACCTGTAATCTCAGCTACTCTGGAGGCTGAGGTGAGAGAGAATCACTTGAACCCAGGAGGCAGAGGTTGCAGTGAGCTGAGATCATGTCACTGCACTCCGGCCTGGACAACAGAGACTTCGTCTCAAAATACATACGTACATACATACATACATACATACACACATACATACATACATAAAATAAAAAAATTTAAATGAGGTAATTCAGGTTGTATGAGGTCATAAGCATGTGGCCCTAATCTGATAGGGCTACTGTCCTTAAACAAAGAGAAAGAGACCCCAGGGATGCTTGTGTACAAGGAAAGGCTCCGTGAGGGCACAATGAGAAGACAGCCATGTACAAGCCAGGAAGAAAGGCCTCGGCCCGGGCATGGAGGCTCACAGCTGTATTCCCAGTGCTCTGGGAGGCCGAGGCGGGTAGATCACAAGGTCAGGAGTTGAGACCAGCCTAGCCAACGTGGTGAAACCCCATCTCTGAAATTAGCCTGGTGTGGTGGCATACGCCTGTAATCCCAGCACTTTGAGAGCCAATGTGGGCAGATTGCTTTGAGCTCAGGCAGCATGGTGAAATCCCATCTCTACAAAAATACAAAAATTAGTTGGGTGTTGGTGGCTGGTGCCTGTAGTCCCAGCTACTCGGGAGGCTGAGGCTGGAGAATTGCTTGAGCCCCAGGAGCACAGGTTGCAGTGAACCGAGATCATACTACTGCAGTCCAGCCTGGGTGACAGAGTGAGACCCAGTCTCAAAAATAAAAAATAAGTGTTAAGATGGCAGATTTTATATGTGCCTTGCCACTATGAAAACACATACACACACATACACACACACACACAAACACACGATGCTAAATCGTTGTATAATGAAACTATGAAACTTACAAGAATTAAGACACAGGCTGGGCAAGGTGGCTCACCCTTGTAATCCCAGCACTTTGAGAGGCTGAGTGAGGTGGATTGCTTGAGCTCAGGAGTTCGAGACCAGCCTGAGAAACATGGAAAAACCCTGTCTCTACAAAAAATACAAAAATAAGCCAGGCATGGTGGTCTGCACCTGTGGTCCCAGCTACTTGGGAGGCTGAGAATTTAGATATGAGTGAGTAGGTTGAGCATCTTTTGTTTTTGTTGGATATACAAATTCTTCTCCTGTGGTTGCCTGTTTTATCCTTTGCCCAGTTTTCTGTTGGGTTACTTGTCTTTTTTCCCAGGCTGCAGTGCAGTGGTATGACCTCGGCTCCCTGCAACCTCCACCTCCCAGGTTCAAGTGATTCTTCTGCCTCAGCCTTCCAAGTAGTTGGGATTACAGGTGCACACCACCATGCCCAGCTAACTTTTGTGTTTTTAGTAGAGATGGGTTTCTCCGTATTGGTCAGACTGGTCTCGAACTCCTGACCCCAGGTGATCTGCCCACCTCAGCCTCCCAAAGTGCTGGGATTATAGGCGTGAGCCACCTTGCCCCGACTGAGATTGAATTTTTTGATAATTACCTGTGTTATCGATGCACATGTAGTTGATCCATTTCAGTTGCCTATGGAAGTCAATCTTATGAATGCACCACGTCTTGTCCACCTTCCCCCATTGATGGGCATGGAATTGTCTTCCACCTTTTCCCATTTACGAACCATGAGTCTGCCCTCCATGTCTGCTGGTCTACATGTACCCATGGCATTTCTGGGTCATGAGGTCCATGTTCAACTTCACTGGGTACTGCCAAGTTGTTCCAAGGCTGGATCAGTTTGCATTCCCATCAGCCAGGCATGAGCGCTCCCCCTGCCCCACATCCTCTCCAATATTTACTATGGCACAGCTTTTCTTCCTTATTGGAAACCGTCTGATGGGTGACCGAGAGGAATGGGTCCACACGACTATTTTCACTTCACCATTCTTTGGCTTTCTCTGCTGAGGCTACTTAATTGCAGTGAAGGGAACAAAACCCACAATGGACACTGGATGTGAGAAACCTGAAGCTGGAGTATCTTCCAAAGGGAGGATCTACAGAGAGCTCACCACCAAGACCACAGCCCCCATCACCCATCTGTCATGACAGGAGGACAGTGACACCGAGTAATTACTTTGAAAATGAGCTGTGGATCTGGAGGACCTGGGTCCACGTGTTGGCTCAAGACTGTCTTTAGATGACTGACTTCACTCTGGTAACCTCGGTTTCCTCGACTACCAAAGATGGACAACGATCTCAATCCTATAAGAGTAAAAGAAGCAATATCTATGCAGGGCTTGGCACATCACTTGCTATAGAGTGCCGAGAAACACTATTATTATTTGATGCAGGCCCTTCCTCTGTTGCCCAGGCTGTAGTGCAGTGGCACAATCATGGCTCACTGCAGCCTCAACCTCCTGGGCTCAGGCAATCCTCCCACCTCAGCCTCCTGAGGCTGGGACCACAGGCATGTGATCCTTTGCTAAGTTTTTTATTTTTCGTAGAGTTGGGGTTTCACTACATTGCCCGATCTGGACTTGAGCTCCTGGACTCAAGTGATCCTTCCATGTTGGCCTCCCAAAGTGCTAGAATTACAGGCATGAGCCCCACACCCAGTTCAATTATTAATAATGCTACATTGAAATGATTGAGATTATGGATTCTGAAATCGAATCGTTTGGGTTTCTTTACTGGCTTTGGCCTCTTGCTTGTCATGTGTGTATCTGGTTGTCTTGCCTGCAAAATGGGAATGCAATGAATACCAACTTCTATGAAGATCAAGTGCAATTGTGCACATAAAGGCTTTAGAACAGGGCATAATCCAGGGCTGGGTGTGGCAGCTCACGTCTGTAATCCCAGCACTTTGGGAGGCTGAGGCAGGTCAATCACCTGAGGCCAGGAGTATGAGACCAGCCTGGGCAACATGGTGAAACTCTGTCTCTACTAAAATACAAAAATCATACAGGTGTGGTAGCACGCACCTGTAGTCCCAGCTACTTGGGAGGCTGAGGCAGGAGAATCGCTTGAATCCAGGAGGCAGAGGTTGCAGTGAGCTAAGATTGCACCACTGGACTCCAGCCTGGGTGACAGAGCAAGACTCCATCTCAAAAAAAAAAAAAAAAAAAGAACAGGACATGATCCATAGTAAGTGCTCAGTAATTGCTTATATTCCTAACAGAGCAAATTATGGACGGCAGAGCTGTATCTTGTGATGGAACAGAATATGATCAGGAACCTTGGCCTGGAAGCTCAACAGACTGTGAACATTTCACAGTGAGATGCAGCTCATTTGAAGTCATCCAGACTTCAAGAGCTCCTTCTCCTGACCTTCGACGTCGGCCGGTGGTCAGTGTGCACCATGGGGAGTGCCCCAGGGACCCAGAGGCCCTCTTTCCACTCCCTGCGTGCCTCTGCGCCATCAGGGAAGTCTGGCCTCCAAAGGCCTGGGCAGATTCTGGGAGAAAGAAAGAAAAAAAGACAAAAAACAAGTGAAGGGAGTGCCTCATGCAAAAGCCACCCCATGAATGGGCACAGGAAGAAAGCAAATTGAACAGGCTCCATAGCAGAAATGCCAGCAGGAAGCAACATCAATTCTCCCCTGTTCTGAGATTTCCCCTGCCAGCATTCTGAGTGATGATCAATCACTCATTTCTGACACGGTTTATTTTTCAAAGCATTTTTGTAAGAAGCATCCAGCCATCACATTTCAAACATAATTCAAATGAGGGGGAAGAAGTCCTGCAATGTTTATTATTAATTAAACAGGATTACAGGACCAACTTGGTAGAAATGGGCAGAGCAAATGCAGGCACCGTCCCAAATTCTTTACACCCAGCCTGCCAGAGTTTCCTGAGTGGGGTTTCCAGATGAGACTCCTTTTGCCATAAATCCAAATATCTATTCGTGCTTATCTGCATTTTGATGCTGGAATTAGATGCTCCATGTGTGCGGATGTCAGAATATTTATTGATAGTTAAAATTTCATGTCCCTGGATTGATGATTGTGCATCAGGACAAATGACTAGTGTCTTGCAGGTAGTTTGAACAGGTATAGGGTAAAGATTATTTAACACCAAGTTCTGCTTTCTGTCTTTAGATTCTCCAGGAAACAAGAAATCAAATCTCCGGGGACTATCCAGGTGGGAAATGGAAATAAATGATAAACATACGAATACATCAATTGTTTCCTATTGGTTGGGAGCGAGCTTTTTCTTTTATGATCTTGTTACTATTCCAGATTTATGAATTCTAAAAAATTTAGAGACTATTTGAAATATTTAAATGCATTTTAAAGCCTCTGCTTAGGAAATGGAGCTATAACCTAACAGGATCCAAAGTGTCTTTCACAAGCCCGTGCTCTGCTCCAGTGGGGCTCTGCCGTTTGGGGCCCAGGCTCCATCAGAGCAGCAGGAGCTGCAGAAAGAACTACAGCTGGATCAGGGATGGACTGGCCCTGCCCGACCCTGGGCTGTCACTGAGGGGCCTAGAGTTATCCCAGGGGAACTGCCACCCACACCACTGTCCTTGAACCTTTAGAGTATGCCTGCAAGAATGCCACAAAAATCACTAGATGGCTAGTGCCAGCCCTGTTCATTAAAAGCAGGTGCCCAGCACGGCATCTTGCTCATAGCTCACAAATGGATCCATCTTTCCTTGGTCCTCCCAGAAGTGGCAGACAAAGGGTAGGAGCCGCCCATCCTGGGGGCCAGAGGGGGTATGATCAGGAGTGTGTTTCCTTTAGAGAATTTTAAAACAATCATAACACCAACTTGAAGTCAATCTGCTTTTCATTCTCACCACGTGCAATTCTACATAATGCCAGGGATAACATATGCCTCCCCCTCAATCTCTTTGTTGGTCTAATTTCTAGACAATTTTCCCAGTTACTGTTGAATTTTAATAATATCACTTCGGATTAGCACTTTGAATGACTTGTCCTCTAATGAAATATTGTCTTCGATGCAGAGGTTAATTTGGAGAAGTCCCTGTTGCATAGTTGTCCCCAACACTCAAGGACCCAGCAGCATATGCTCATGTGAAGAGGAAGTTTGCCTAAGGTTCTGAATCACTATGGCTCACTTAGGGTGAAGTTCAGGTCTTCATCCCCTGTGGCACTGCATATTACGTGTCAACTGTTTAAATGGTAGACTCAAAATAAACAGCACAATCATTATGAAGACAAAGAGAATGTGAGTTACTTTAATTCTGCCTCTCCTTGTGACCATTTGGAGTTTTTATTCATTTTGTGATTAAAACAGCAAAACAAAAGAAGTGAGAAGTATCAGGTTTTGTTCCGTATGTGCAAATGTTAGTGTATATGAGAGATATTTTACTGAATTCAAACTACATCTGTTGCGTGATTGTGATAGAAAATAATTTTGTCTATAGAGGAGAGGCATATTAGAAATGATGGGCTTCAGGTGTCTCTTTTGCCTGGCATACCACTGTCTCCCAGCATGAAGTTCAATTCTACAAGCATTTATCAGGTCAGGACCCTGAGGGCACAGCAGAGACTACAACAGACATTTCCAAACAATGCATTCCACAGTTAATTATTTAACTATAAATGTCATAAATGCTATAAGAGAGAATAATGTAGGAAGTTGCTATATTAGTTGTCTATTTCTATATAACAAATTGCTAGAAAACTTAGTGACTTAAAAAATACACATTTATTATGTCAGTTTCTTTGGACCAGAAATTTGCAAATGATTTAGCTGAGTGGTTTTGGCTCAGGGACTCTCATGAGGATACAATCAAGATGCTGGCCAGGGCTGCATCATCCAAAGGTTCCGTTGGGGCTGGAGGATCCACTTCCAAACTCACTCACACGGCTGTTGGCAGGAGGCCTCAGCTCCTCACCATGGGTGCTTCTCCAGAGGGCTGCTTGAGTGTCCTCACGACATGGCGGCCAGCTTCTCCCAGAGCAGGTGATCTAAGAACATAAGGAAGAAACCACACAATGCCTTTTATGATCTAGCTTTAGAAGTGACACCTTGTCACTTCTATTTATTAGAAGTTTATTAGAAGTATTCTATTCATTAGAAATGACTAAATCTATCCCTACTGAAGGGGAGGTGAATTGGGCTCCATTTTGGAGAAAGGAATGTCAACAAATTCAAGTAATAGTTATTTTAAATTTATTGCCTATCTGTAGATTTATTTATTTGTGACAAGGTCTGGCTCTATCATGCAGGTTGGAATGTATTGTGCAATATTGGCTCCCTGTAACCTCCACCTCCTGGACTCAAGTCATTTTCCCACCTCAGCCTTCCAAGCATACACCACCACACCGGGCTAATTTGTATATTTTGTAGAGATGGGGTTTTGCTGTGTTGTCCGGGCTGGTCTCAAACTTCTGGGAGCAAAGAATCTGCCCACCTTGGCCTCCCAAAGTGCTGAGCATGAGCACCACGCCCGGCCAACACTGACACTATTTTGTTTTTTAGAGATGGGTTCTTGCTCTGTCACGCAGGCTGGAGTGCAGTAGCGCAATCACAGCTCAAAGCAGCCTCCAATTCACGGGCTCAAGGGATCTTCCTGCCTCAGCCTCCTGAGTAGCTGGGACCACAGACCTATGCCATCATACCCAGCTATTTGTGTGTGTGTGTGTGTAGAGACAGGGTTCTTGCTATGTTGCCCAGGCTGATCTTAAACTCCTGGTTTCAAGCAATCCTCCCACCTCAGTTTCCCAAAGTGCTGGGATTCTAGTTCTGGAGCGTGACGGGGAACTAGGCAGGTAAAGCAGGAAGAAAGAACATTTGGGCAGGGGAAATGGCATGCTTTGAGGCCATGGAGTAGACAGGAGCAGAGCTGCTGTAGTGCAGAGAGCAGAGAAGAAAGTGGCCACTAATGGGGAATGAGGACATAAGACAGACAGGGCTGGGATCACGTCGTGGTGAGGAGTTGGGGTTTTATCCTAATAGTGAGAGGAGGGCATGCAACAGGGGCGTGCCAGGATCTAATTTGCATTTTTCTGGACATCTATGGCAATCCTATGGAGAACAAATCAGAGGGACGCAGGAATAGATGGGAAAGAACTCATTGGAACGTGGTTACCATAGTCCACACAGCAAGGATGACAGTCTGGACTAGGGTGTGGCAGGGGATTAGAAATAGGCACCTGGGTGCGGTGGCTCATGCCTGTAATCCCAGCACTTTGGGAGGCTGAGGCATGTGAATCACTTGAGGTCAGGAGTTCAAGACCAGCCTGGCCAGCATGGTGAGACCCCATCTTTATTACTAAAAATACAAAAATTAGCCAGGCATGGTGGTAGACTCCAGTAATCCCAGCTGAGGCAGGAGAATAGCTTGAACCTGGGAGGCAGAGGGTTCTGCCTGTTACACCACTGCACGCCAGCCTGGGTGACAAGAGCAAAACTCTGTCTCAAAAAAAAAAAAAAAAAGTTACCAGTTTGCATAAGCTACTCAGGGTGGGGTTGGTTGTCTGTCACTTGCATCCAAAACGTTCTGACAAATATACAAGGCAATGTGAGGAGAGTTTGCTCCTTCTGAGAACAATAAAGCAGCTCTTTCTCCCACTTGGAAAGATGATGAGAAAGTAATTTGGATGCAAATGGAGATGGATGGTGACCTCCTGCTTATCAACAGCAACTAGTTCCCTTTTCAGAAACCAGAAACTTACTTTCCACTGTGTACAAATGATACAGTTCAGAATGGCAGCTGGAGGCAGATTTTTATCTCTTTTTTTCCCCTCAATTGCTAAGCAAGACCTCCCTTGCTGTGTAAATGCTTTCCTAACCTTTGACACAATTGCTTCAGGTCTTTTCTCCTGGGTGAAACGTTCAGCAGAAGGAGCTGGGCAGGGAACTCTAATTAGAAAGCAGATCACCCACCCACATGTGATCAAAATTCAGAGTGTACCTGTCCCTCTTGGATGACATTCTAGAAAAAGCAACTGATGGAAGCAGAATGTGGCTGGTTTCATGTGTCCATATCAAGTGGCTGCTCAGCATGTTGGTCCTGGGAGGGCACGACCCTGGGAGTCCTTTCTTAGAAGGACACAAATTATCAAAGACCTGGTATGTTGGGATAGAAAGAATTATACTGGCTAAGATGACATTGAGTGTAAGCTAGAAGGCTATAGCAATCCTTCCAGTAAAAATAATGGGTTTATGCTGCATTTATCACCTACAAAGTGTTTTTACATAGAATGCTCACCAACCTCTTCTTAGAGCCATTCCCCATCTTCATGGGATCTAACTTCTAAAAGAGCCTTCAGGTCCAGAAATCCTTATTCCTTCAGACCTATCTGTGTCATTTTTAGAGCTTAACAAATTCTGAGAGAAGGTGGCAATGTCTCTTGTATTGTCAAATGCATAACAAATCATTCCAACATACAGTGGCTTGAAACAATAGTCATTTATTACCTTGTGGTTTCTGGGGGTCAGGAATTTAGGAGCAGTTTAGCTGGGTGGTTCTGACATGAGGTGCATCATGGGTTTGCAGTCAGATGTTGAGGATTCTCTTTCAAAGTGGCTCAGTCACAGAGGCTTCACTTGGTAGAACTTCCCATAGAGCTCATTGAGTGATCTCACAACATGGCAGCTGGTTTCTCTCAAAGTGAATGACTGGGAAAAAAGAGTGAGTGCACACAAGGTGGAAGCCACAAGGCCTCCTATGATCTAGTCTCAGAAACTATACAACATCATTTCTGCTATATTCTGGCAGAATTAGAAGTGATTCACTAAGTCCAGGTCACACTCGGAGGGAAGAGAATTAGGCTCCACTTTTGAAAGAAGCAGCATCATTTTACTAGTGGATATATTTTAAAACCAAATCCCTTGAAGCCAAAAAGCTGAGAGAATGGACATCAAATCAGTTCAATAATTCATTGAGTAGAGACTAGAGAACCCAATTTTATCACATACGTTTTCACTTTGCAGCAAGCATTTTTTTATTTTTTAGGGTCCTGGCAGGAAACAGATGGCACACTCAGACAGTGAATAAACTCAGTAGACACAAAAAAGCAATTGACAAAATCCAACAACGATTCATGACAAAAACCATCCACAAATGAGGAATACGAGAGAACTTCCTCAACTTGATGAAGTGCACCACAGAAAACCCACAGCTAACATTATACTTAATGGTGAAAGACTGAACGCTTTCCCCAAAGCTTGCAAATGAAGCAAAGACATTCATTGTCATTACTTCCATTCGGGAATTTACTGAAGATTTGAGCCAGTAAAATAAGGGGGGAAAAGAAAAAAAAAAAAACATATCCAGATTGGAAAGAAAGAAGTAAAACTGTTTTTTATTCACAGATGGCATCATCCTTTATGTAGAAAATCTTAAGGAATTCACCAAAAGAAATCATCCTATAACTAATAAATTTAGCAAGTTTGCAGGATACAAGATCAATATATAGAAATTAATGGAATTTGCTATACTAGTCATGAACAATTTGAGCATGAATTTTTTTTAAAGTTCATTCACAATAGCATCAAAAAGAATAATACAGTTTCGAATGAATTTAACAAGAAAAAAGTGAAAAATTGGTACACTGAGCATTATAAAGGATTGCCCAGAGAAATTAGAGAAAATATAAATGGAGAGATATTCCATGTTAATGGATTGAAAGGTTAAATATTAAGATGTCAATCTATAGATCACATTGATCTGTAGATGCAATGCAATCCCTGTTAAAATCCTAGCAGGATTTTTTGAAAAAGGTGACAAGCTGGTTCTAAAACGAATGCAGAAATGCAAAAGACATACTATTGCTGAAACAATTTGGAGAAAGAAAAACAAAGCTGGAGGACATATCCTACCCAATTTCAAAGCTTACTCTAAAGCTACAGTAATCAAGACAGTGTGGCACTGGAGTAAGGATAGGCATATTGATCATGGTACATAAGTCGGAGCCCAGAAATAAACTCTTACATATATGGCCAACTGATTTTTGACAAAAATGTCCAGACAATTCAATGGGGCAGCATAGTCTTTTCAAACGTGGCATTGTAACAATTGGATATCATATACCAAAACGAAACAAAAATGTTAGGCCCTTAACTCACACCAAAAATAAAAATTATCTCAAAATGAATCACAGACCTAAATGTAAGAGCCACAATTATAAAATTTCTAGGAGAAACCTCAAGAGAAAATCTTCATGACTTTGGTCTAAGCAAAGAGTTCTTAGACATTACACCAAAAGTATGAGCCAATTATAAATTGGATGTCATTTTAATTTAAAATTAAAAACTTCAAAAGACGCCATGAAGAAAATGAAAGGACAGGCTACAGACTAGGAGGAAATATCTGCCAGTCAGGTGTCTGATGAAGAACTCATCCCCACATATATAAAGAACTCTTGCAACTGACAATAAGACAACCCAAATAAAAATAAGCAGAAGATGAACAAACATTTTACTAAAGTTTCTAAAAGTTTTATAACTGTAGCTCTTACATTTAGGTCTGTGATTCATTTTGAGATAATTTTTACCTTTGGTATGAGTTAAGGGCCTAACACTGGTTTGGTTTTGTGTGTGTGTGTGTGTGTGTGTGTGGGTGGGTGGGTGTGGGTGTGTGGGTGTGTGTGTGTATGATATCCAGTTTATACAAATGACTGAAAAGCACATAAAAAGGCACTCACCGTTATTATTAGTCATTAGGGAAATGCAAATTAAAGTCACAGTGAGATATTATTATGTACCCAGTAAGTGGCTATGATTTTTGAAAATCAGACAATAACTAAATATAGGTGAGGATGTGGAGAAATCAGAATTCTCGTCCATTGCTGGTGAAAATGTAACATGGTACCATAGGTTTGGGGAACAGTTTTAAGAAACTGACAAACTGTTTCCCAAACCTATGGTTGTCGTTGTAGGAACTGCCCCTCCAACTCTCTTAAGGTATATGATTCATCACCTCCTGCCTTCAGAAGTAGATGACCAGGGCCTGGCCAACTACTGTCAATCCAAAGGATTTTAGGATAGTTTTAGGGAGTAATTGTTCTAGGTTGCTAAGCTGACAAAGTATATGATATGGTTTGGCTCTGCGTCCCCACCCAAATCTCATCTTCAATTGTAGTTCCATAATCCCACATGTCAAGGGCAGGACCAGGTGGAGGTAAATGAATCACAGGGGTGGTTTCCATCACCCTGTTCTCGTGATAGCGAGCGAGTCTCATGAGATCTGATGGTTTTATAAGTGTCTGGCATTCCCCTTGCTTGCACTCATTCTCTCTCTTGCTGTCCTGTGAAGAGGTGCCTTCCACCATGAGTGTAAGTTTCCTGGAGCCTCTCCAGCCATGTGGAACTATGAGTCAATTAAACCCCTTTTCTTTATAAATTGCCCAGTCTCAGGTATTTCTTCATAGCAGCATGAGAATGGACCACTACAGCACAGGACTGATACTGATGGAGAATGTCTTCACCACCATGTTAAAGAGCCTGTTGGGAAGTAGTCATCACAGAGAAAAGGAGAACTGAAAGATGGAGAAAAGATAAAAAGAAACTGAAGTCCACTTGTCTGTGAACATGTTCAACGAGCCAACACCTCTTTGTGATTGCATTAGGGTATATTAGGTTTTTGTAACTTGCAACCACAAGTCCTAACTCTGGTATGATCTCAGCTCACTGCAACCTCTGCCTTCCAGGCTCAAGTGATTCTCGTGCCTCAGTCTCCCATGTAGTTGGGATTACAGGAGTGCACCACCATGCCTGGCTAATTTTTGTATTTATTTTTTAGTATGGATGGGTTTTCACCATGTTGGACAGGCTGGTCTCAAACCCCTAGCTTCATGTGATTCACCCACCTCAGCCTCCCAAAGTGCTGCAATTTCAAGGGGAGCCACCATGCCCAGCCCTCTCACTGTTTCTAATTAATCTGGGTGCACTTCTCCTCCTCCTTCCTTCTTCTCTTCACTTCCTCTGCTATTTTCCCTTCTCTCCTTCCTTACCACCCTACCATTAGCCTTCTAAGAACAATGGGGTGAAGAAAGGGAAACTGGTCACTTACTACCCGCTACTTTCCAGCTGCGTGAACTTGTTGAACCAGTGACTTCATTCTCTGAGTCTCTACTACCTCATCTGTAAGGTGGGGACAAAACTATTGACACATTTACCAGAAGAATTAAGTGAAGCATGATATGCCAAGTGTCTGGTACATAGTATGTGTGATGGTTAATATTGAGTGTCAACTTGATTGGATTGAAGGATGCAAAGTATTGTTCCTGGGTGTGTCTGTGAGGGTGCTGCCAAGGGAGATTAACGTTTGAGTCCGTGGACTGGGAAAGGCAGACCCACCCTCAATCTGGGTGGGCACCATCTAATCACCTACCAGCATGGCCAGAATAAAAGCAGGCAGAAGAATGTGAAAACACTAGACTGGCTGAGTCTTCTGGCCTCTATCTTTCTTCTGTTCTGGATGCTTCTTGCCCTTGAACACCGGACTCCAAGTTTTTCAGCCTTGGGACTCTTGGACCTTTGACCACAGACTGAAGACTGTGCTGTCAGCTTCCCTACTTTTGAGGTTTTGGGATTTAGACTGGCTTCCTTGTCTTTGGCTTGCAGATGATATATTGTGGAACCTCGCTTTGTGATCATATGAGTCAATACCCCTTAATAAATACCCCTTTATATACACATCTAACCTGTTCTGTCCCTCTAGAGAACCCTGACTAATACAGTAGATTATCAATAAATGTAACTATTATTACTAATCATTATTATCATGTCATTAGCTAGCCCAATGGGCAGGATTTGGTACTAGAATGGTTGTAAATTTCTGCTTACAACCAACCCTTTTGTGTCACGTAATGGTGAAGAAGTCAGAGTTGACTTTTGGGTAGCATGCCATCCCTGGGATGGACTATATCACTGGTCCATGTCTCCCTAAAGGTAGGAGGAGTCAGAAAGGAACTCACACAAGTTGAGAGTGAAGAGACTTGAAACTGTCCACAGTCATCAAGATTCCTTCCAACGGTGACCTAACCCAGTGCCTCCCAAGCTCTAAAGTGCACAGAGCTCCCCTGAGAACCTTGCTGACATGCAGATTCAGATCCAGGTGATCTGGATGACCCAGGAGCCCTGGAGCAGGACCTAAGATTCTGTTTTCCCGGCCAGCTCCCTGGTAACACTTTCACTGCTGCTCCACAGAACAGAAGTGGAATGACACGGATTGCAAAACACTGGTGCTTACATTGGACTGCTTATTGGAATCCCCTGAGGAACCTTAAAAAATCCTCATGTCTGGGTTCCATCCCCAGAAGTTGTCATGGGTGTGGCCTGGGCATCAGCATTTGTCAAAGTTCTCCAGGGACTCTAAGGGACAGATAGCGAGGGTTGAGAACCACTGTCCTAAATGAGCCTGGGTCTCTTTCTCTACCTGTCCCCATACTAGAGAGATTTGCTTTAAATACCAGGGAGGGAGAAACTGTCTTTGTTTAGCCTGCTATACAAAACTCTCCCTCTGCCTAAGAAGGAAATAAGTGACTCACAGCTTGAACCCTCACACACAGCAACACAGAGGACAACTGAAAAGGAAAGATGTGTAGATCCTTTCACCCAATTAAGTTTCTCAGTGTTATTGGGGCAGAGGAGATGTGAGCTGTGAACTTGGCTCAGGAAGCTGAGCAGTGACATTTTCATTTAGGAGAAGGGAGAGCATCTCCCCAGTCAGGACCTTGGTAACACTGTGAGTATTTTAGGGGAGTTTTGAATGTTAATGTATGCGCTGTGGAAATAGTTCATTCCTGGAGAAATGTTAGACCTGGTCCTCCTGGTCTGGGGCTGCTGCTTATCTTCACTTCTGAGCTTATGACTTGGGCCCTGTAACTGTTAACTCCTGAGACTCTAGAAATTCTGTCTTTATCTCAACTGCCATGAGCAGAAGCCATACCGGTCCGGAGTCCTTGCCATAGGCAGAGAGGTGAATGCCCCAATAGCAGAAGCCACTTCAACTACACTCATTCAGCCACCCTGAGTGTTGACTGGATCCTAGAGAGCCTTGGAAGAGTGGGCAGGGATAGAAACAAGAGCTTCAAACCCTTGGCAAGAAAGAACAAAACACTCATGCTTTTTCTGAGGCATTATTGAAGGAAGCATTGATTTTGTTTTGTTTTGTTTTTAGTAAATTTTCCCACATCATATGTTTTTATTGTGGTAAAATACATATAACAAAAACCTTACAATCGTAACCATTTCTAAGGGCACAGCTGAGAGGCACTACGCACGTTCACGGTGTTCTGCATCTAACACCACAGTCCACCTCCAGAGTGGTCTCATCTTCCCAAACTGAAATTCTGCACCCGTTAGACACTCACTCCCGGTCTCCTTCCACCCGCCCCTGGTAACCACCATTCCACTTTCTGTCTCTATGAATATGACAACTCCAAGTCCCTCATGTAAGAGGAATCATATGTTATGTGTCCTTTTCTGACTAGTTTGTTCCGCTTGGCACTATGTTCTCAAAATCCATCCATATGGCAGCCTGTGTCAGAATTTCCCTCCTTTTTAAGGTGGGGGCATTGGTTTGAGAGCCTGAATTTCACACTTGGGGTAAATGCTTTCCCTCCCTATGCCTCAGTTTCTTCATCTATGATGGGGCTCATTTTGTCCAGCAATCTCCTATTCGACGTTGTATTCACTTGTCTGCAGCAGAAACCCAACTTCACTGACTTCAGCAAAGAGGCTGCTTTTCTTCCCCTCAACATGTAATGAGGTGTCTGGAGGATGCATCCCAGGGCTGGTGAATTGGTCCATGATAGCCTCAGTGTCCCAAACTTCTCCTTTTTGCCCTGTCCTTCTAAGTGGGTGACTTTCATCTTCATGATCATGAGAGAGTTTCTCTCCCACAGCTTTGAGAGTCCATGTTGCGAGCAGAAAGAAGAGGAAAGCAGCACTGAAGAATGGATGGTGCCTGCAGCAGGGAGGTGAGACTTTCTCAGAAGTCTCTGGCAGACTTCCCTTATCTCATTGGCCAGATTATGCCACATGACCACACCTAGCTGCAAAGGAAGCTGGTCATGTGTGGGGTTTTTTTCTTTGTCTATTCATTGCATAGGACATTTTACATCTATTTCTAACTGTTTCACAATTTTGCATCATCATGTCTAACTGGAGTGGATTTTGTTCTTATTAGTGTAGGTTTTAAAACTTTGGTATCTTGCTGCATTAAACAAAATCTCAGGAGTTTATATGGTAAGGAACAAGGGGGAGAATGCATTGGGGGTGGGCAACTAGTGATATCCTGTTTCACAAGTTGTCCCAAGGATTAGATATAGGTTTGCAAAGTGTCTGAAATGGCGCTGGCAGCACACAGTAGGCACTTGGCCAATGACGGTGCCAGTGAAGATGACGACGATGATGATGATGATGGTGATGGTTATGATGAAAACGATAGTGAATGATCACCTCTCCTCTCTTCTTCTCCTCTCTTGATCATGATCATGAGGATGATGGTGATCTCGATGAAGAGGATGGTGATGATGGTGATGTTGATGGTGGAGATGATGAGGATGTTGATGAAGATGATGGTGATAATCATGATGGTGATCATGATCATGAGGATGATGAAGGCATATGGACGTAAAAATTTTCAGTAGAATAAGACTCTTGACTAACCAGATTTCACCAGGATGACAATAATGGCCAGTAATGAGCTAATAATGACAATAATTAGCTCACACTTACGGAGTGCTCCCTGTGTGCCTGGTGTTTTGCAGGTATTATCTTTCTAAATCTTCATGAATCTCCCAACCTTCATTCAGGCACATTCTTTGGGGCTAACTCCACCTCTGGCTCTAGAGAAGGGGCAGATAGCTCAGGCCTGATCTGACCAATGTAGTCTCATCCCCTAGACTGTGATGGATTCAGCGATGACCACATGAGCTTTGCAAATCAGACCAATGAACCCCAAGGAAGATTTTAATGGAAGCTTCTAGGAAAGGAGTTTTCTCATCTTCTGTGGGGATTTCCAGAAGTGATGCATGCTTGCCTTCTCGATATAAGGACATTTCTAGCTTCTGTACTGGTTGGCAACCACATTATAATTTGATGTCATGATGAAGCCAATACTGCCTGGAAGTGGAAATGTACAGGGTGCTGTCTCCGTTTGCTTCAGGCTTTATGTTCTTTGCATCCACATGCACCCCAGCTGGTTCAGGTTGCTACTATTATCAGCCTCATCTTACAGAGGGGAAAACTGAGGTTCAGGGAGGTCAGGGGTACATAACTAATAAGGGGCGAACCTGAGGTTTGCACTCAGGAAGCTGGATGTTAAACCTTAGAACATAATTCAGTTGTACCAAAATAGTATGCTTACTGGTAGAGGTTTCAAGTCCTCAACCCCAAAATAACTCTGGTTTTTAAGTCTTTCTTCTGGAGTTCTCTCTTCCAGAGTGACTAACATCTTCTATCCCAAGCTAGGCTCCACCCCAGCATCCATACAGACAGCAATGGGGCCTTTAGTCTTGCCTCTGTATTTCCAAAAGTCTAATGAAAGCCCTGTGTTTTTACAGAGCAAGATGCCATTCTGCCTAATTAGAATACAGAGCCTCATTAGATTCCTTGAGCTGGAATCAGATCCATTCCTTGGAAAACGCTGCTTAGCTCTGGCTAGTGGAAGAGCCGATTGCCTGATGTACATATTTGATTAATAAGAATAATTTTGGTTGGGTGCAATAGCCCATGCCTGTAATACCAGCACTTTGGGATGCCAAGGTAGGAGGATCGCTTGAGCCCAGGAATTTGAGACCAGCTTGGTGCAAAATGGCAAGACCCTCTCAAAAAAAAATTAATAGCCAGGTATGGTGCTGCACACCTGTGGTCTCACCTACTCACGAGGCTGAGACAGGAGGATTGCTTGAGCTCAGGAGGCTGAGGCTGCAGTGAGCCATGAATGCACCACTGTACTCCAGCCCGGGCAACAGAGCAAGACCCTGTCTCAGTAATAATAATATTTTTTAAAGAATACATTATTTCTTCATAAATGCAACTTAGTAAACAAAATTTTTGGAAGAACCAAATTCGTGAGAACACAATGAAGGGGGCATTTGCCTCACCCCTCCTGAGTGTGGATGTCACCTCTGACGTCCCTCAGTTCTCAGACCCAGGCTTGTTTGATGATTCGCCAGGGTCTCAAGATATCACTCCGTGCCAGGTCATCCAAGAACAAGAGTTGAGCAGAAAACAGCTTTTGTTCAGCACGAGATGAATGCTGGTGGGCCTCTTCCCCCAAAATGAAGAAAAAGAAGCTAATAGGTAATAAAACCAAAATCTTGCTCAGAGATTGTTTAGAACCCATTGGATGGGAGGTCGTGGTGGCTGAACTTAGAATGGAAGCTCTGCAGGGTTTCTGTCAAGGCTGCCGGAGAAAGTTGCTGGGAGCCAGTCCAGGTGCTAGAGGAGCAGAGAGAAGGCTCATTCCAGGTGAATTCCAGTCCATTAGGAGACAGTGGGGTGAGCTGTCTCCAAAAGGGACAGACATGGGAGGAGCGGGAGAGAAGGTGGCAGGGAAGCTTCATGAAAGGAGACAGGCTGTCCTAGGAGGGTTCTGTGCTCAGAGGAGAGAAGTGTCAGAAAGCCTCTCCTCTCTCAAACCTCTCCCTCTCCCTTCCTTCCTGTCTTCCTCCCTCTCCCTCCCTCTTTCTCTCTCCTCTCCCCCTCCCTCCTTTTCTTCCCTCTCCCTCCCTCTCTCCCTCCTTCCCTCTCTCTCTCAATCTCTCCCATCCCTCTCTCCACTCTCCCTCCATCTCCCTCTCTTTCCTCTCTCTCTTGCTCTCTCCTGCTCCCTCTCTGCTTTCGCTCCCTCTCTCCTCTCTCTTCTCTCTCCTTTCTCTCTCCCCTCCCCTTTCTCATCTCCCCTTTCCCCCTCCCTCCATGAAAGTGGTAAATTCTAACCTAAGCTTTTCTTCTGATAAATCAAGGTCCAGGTATGGTTGCCAGAAACAGTCAATACAAATATTTATACTAAGAAAAGGTATTTGTGGTTTATTTGATTTAATTCGGTGAACCTCAGCCCAGGGAGCTCCGACCAGCCACAGACACCTCACCACCTCACCTCCCATTTCCTTGGTCAGTCACTCCCCAGACACTATGGGGTAGATATGCGTGCCTGCTTAGGACACGGCAGAAACGTGAAACAGAACAGACAGGAACTCATGAACAGTCAGCATGGTGGAGATTCTGTTCATTCTGTGCCTCCATAAAAATCACATTTAAAAAACAACCAAGGTAGGCCCCAAAGAGTATAAAGATAAGGCTTGAACACCATCTCCTGAAGAGACTTCCCATTGCTAGCGCAGGCTCTCATGATGGTGGTTGTGGAATACCAGCCCTCCCCACTCCATTCCTGGGACTCCCCACTCTCCTCTCATCCTCCCCCAGCTTCCCTCTCACCCTCACCCCCCTCCCACCCACCAGCACCACAGGTTTTTTCCTGCCTTAGCACCTAGTTTAAAATTGCAGTCCTTCACTGCAACCTCTGTTGACATCCTGCTAAGGACCCTACCCTCCCCAGCAAGACGTGGAAGGAAGACAGAGGTGGCCCCAGCCCTGCAAGCCAGTGACCCAGGCAAGGCTGCAGGGCACAGCAAAATGGGGCTTGCACTGAAGATAGGCTTTTGTACCCCGTCTTTTTCACGCAGCAGTCACCAAGTGCTCTTCGCAAACTCGATCCTTAATGGTTTACTAGGGCGAGGCCATTTCTTTACCCATCCCTATTGTTGAGCATTTACATCGTTTCCACTTTTATAAGATTTTGATCTTAAATTCTCAAAGGGAAAGAATAATGGAGTCATCATAGGCCAGGCACGGTTGCTCACGCCTGTAATCCCAGCACTTTGGGAGGCCGAGGCAGGCGGATCACTTGAGGTTGGGAGTTCAAGACCATCCTGACCAACATGGTGAGACCTCATCTCTGCTAAATACGTAGTTAGCCAGGCATGGTGGCATGTGCCTATAATCCTAACTACTCGGGAGGCTGAGGCAGGAGAACCACTTGAACCTGGGAGGCGGAGGTTGCGGTGAGCCAAGATCATGCCATTTCACTCCAGCCTGGGCAACAAGAACAAAACTCCATCCCAAAAGAAAAGAGGAAGGGAGGGGAGGGGAGAATGGAGTCATCATAATTAAGAATTTATGAGCTGTGTGCCCAAGTTTTACCCTTCATGTATTATTGTGGCTTGGCATGTTCGGTGATGAACTGTATGATTTTAATCAAAAGATACATTTCAATAGGCCATCAGTAGAAAGGTCATAGTTCTAATCTGAAACATAAAGGAAAACTGGGGGGGGGGGGGGGCAAAGGGG